>JAVJIF010004770.1:0-245238 GCA_038442645.1 Agave tequilana
AGAGCTTGGTATGAAAGACTTTCTTCTTTTCTTTTATCAAATGATTTTGTTAAGGGCAAAGTAGACACCACTTTATTTATTAAACATGTTGGCAGTGACATTCTTATTGTACAAATCTATGTTGATTATATCATCTTTGTTCTACTAATGAATCTCTTTGCAAGGAGTTTGAATCATGTATGCAGCATGAATTTGAAATGTCTATGATGGGTGAATTGAACTATTTTCTTGGACTCCAAATCAAGCAAAGGAGTGATGGGATCTTCATAAGTCAAGTCAAGTATACTAAGGAACTCATCAAGAAATTTAGACTTGAAGGCTCAAAAACTTGTAACGCTCCCATGGCTACCACTACCAAGGTTGACAAGATGACCAAGGTAAGAGTGTAGACATAAAATTATATAAAAGCATGATTGGTAGTTTGTTTTATTTAACGGCTAGTAGGCCGGATTTATGTTTAGTGTGTGTCTTTGTGCTAGATTCCAACCTGCCCTAAAGAATCCCACTTGATTGCAGTAAAACGCATTATTTGATATCTTAAGGGCACTATTGGAATGAGCCTATAGTATCCGAAGACCGGATAATTCTCAATGACAAGTTTTTCGGATGCCGCTATGCGGTTGTAGAGTGATAGGAAGAGTACTAGTAGAACATGTCAATTTCTCGGTAATTGTCTTGTTTCATGGTCTTCCAAGAATAAAATTCGGTAGCCCCCTCAACCGCCGAGGCGGAGTATGTTGCAGCAGGGCATGTTGTGCTCAAGTCCTATGGATGAAACATACTCTCCTTGATTATGATTTGCATTATGACCATATTAAAATATTTTGTGATAATACTAGTACAATTCATATGACTAAGAATGCAAATCAACATAGTAAAACCAAACACATAGAGATCTCATATCACTTTCTTAGGGATCATTTTGAGAAAGGTGATATTGATATTAATTATATTTCTACTAATTTTTAACTTGCCGATATTTTTACTAAACCACTAAATTATAACAAATTTTTCTTTATTTGTGGTGAATTAAATGTTTGTGCTATGGATTCATGAGATTTTTACAAATACTCTTCAAACATGTTTATTGACTTAACCCTTTTTGATGCATGACAAAAAGGGAAGAAAGGTTTTGAGTTATTCTTTCTTTCTCATGCACTTATTAAACAAAAAATGTTGTTTGTTACATTCTTTAACTATGCTTGATAGATAACATGATTTGAGGGGAGCTTTATCAAGCTCCTTTCACTTTTGTTTTGAAATAACTCATATGTTTTGTCATCTCAAAAAGGGGGAGATTGTTGGCCCAAGGTTACAATCACCTGGTTTTTGAGTTTTGATGATCACAAAACATATATAGTTATTTGTACTATCAAGTTTAAGTGTTTAAGATTATTTCAGGGTTCTTAGGATTCAAGGTATTTTCTTCTCTAAAGGAAGGTGTGTTGACTCAAGATGACTCATAAACAGGATAAAGAATTCAAGTTCTCAACGTTGCAAATGGAAAGCCCGTATTGAAGATCTTGTAGTCACTTAGAACCATTATAAGAATTTAGTGTGTTAAAGAGTAAGGATATGATAGTAGTGCTCAAGAAGTCACACACACAAAAATACACTTTTCAAAATATAAGTTTTTGGTTATGTTGATTTTGGTGCTTATTTGATTAATATACATGTTTCATAATGTTTCAAATTTTTATATCCAGTTTAAAATATATATTTCATCTCCTATAGCATGCTACATAACCTCAAACCATTTAAAAATATTTCAAAATATTTCAAAGATCAAAATCTCTTTATATCCTATTTCAGGCCATTACGGTCGACCGGACTGGTCGACCGGTTCTGTTTCAGGCCAGATCGGTCGACCATCTGCTCGATCAGGCCTTATGGCCGTGGGCGTGCATGTCTTTGCACGTCTGCCGGTAGACCGGCGACCGACCGTCGACCAACTGTATGACCCTAACTCTCAGGTTTTGCCGGTCGACCGGGCCGATCGACCGACAGTTCAATATTTTGTTTTGAATATTAGCGGCGGTCGACTGGGCGGTCGACCGAAGCCAATGGCTCTTTGCCAAGTGGCTTGCTGGTCGACCGGCCGGTCGACCGACAGTTGTCCAGATTGCCCCAACGGCTATATTTGGATCTATTTTGTTTTCTAGTGATTCCAATGGCTATTTCTTGTTTCCTAATCGCTAAACTCACCCTAATGACCTAGTATCAATTATGAATGGTATTTATCCATTCCCTATAAATAGAGGTCATTGGTTTTGGTTTTTGACAAGAAAATTTTCAAGTTTCAAGTGTTTTCAAGAGAAGAAGTGTTTCATTGCTTTTCATTTTCAAAGTTCTTTCTATTGCAAAATTTTTCAGTTGGTTTTCAAGTGTTCCAAGTCTTTACTACTGAAATTTTTCTCTCACCTTACTTCTTGAGCTAAAAATCATATTCTACTCTATAAGAGGTTGTAAAAGAGAGTTTGTGGTCTTTTGATCATCAAGTGATTATTGTACTTGTGGCTGCACTACCTCTGGATTAGAGAAGTATGATTGAGGAGTTGGGTACTCCCTACTGATTGTAATCCTTTGTGAAAATTATAGTGGATCGGAAATCCTTCTGGGTGAAGGCGGGGACGTAGAGCTGGGTGCTCGAACCTCGAAACAAATCTCTGTGTTACGATTGGTTTACTTGTATCTTTTACTTTCTATTCATTCATTCTCATATTATCGATCTATACTCTTACAATAAGATTGCATTGCGCACCTCAAACTCTTATTTAGAGGATCACGAGAAAGGAGTTCAGAGCCCTTCACAGGGTATACGGCTTCTAATCTTACTTTGAGTGATCGTTGCATCATCTCATTTTTAATTAATGCAATTGTATATTGATTAGCATTACACCTATTCACCCCCCCTCTAGGTGTAATTTCACTCTCTTCTTTGCTCTTGGTGTGCAGTGATAGATATCAAGGAGATTTTTGCTACATTAGCCATATAAGTGGCCCTGGACTCTGCTCTAGAAAGTAGAGCCCAGAAGCCCTCAGATTTGTTACATTCCAGTGGCAATCTAAGTAAACTACTAATCTATGTTTTTGCATGTTGGCTGAAAAATTCTGTAGCTATTTATTTTCTTATTTGTCTCACTGTACATACTTTCTAACCTCAACAGTAAAATGATGTTTGTTAAATGTTAAAAACAGTTTAGACTTTGCATTTAGGCATGTGTCTAATTCGTTTACATTTTATATTACTGTTGAAGTGTGCTGGAGCAAAAGGTACATATGAATAGCAATAGTTTAGGAAACATTCTTGAGTGATTATTTGCTTGTTAAATGTTTCTTTTCTATATCCTGCACACTTTGCACAATCAATCTCAAGGGCTTGTCCTATAAAAAAGATAAGGTGGGGAAGTCATTACCCTCCCTTAACCCACAAATAATCTCCTCACTCACTAACTTAGCCTAATTAAAACTGAGTAGACGTTGGCCCTAGGGACATCTCAGACTCAATAGGGACTGACCTAAGGGGGAAGTTGATTAGAATTTGACTCTTGTCAAATCGATGTCAAAGGTTGGGGACTGAGGGGCAAAATCCCGAAGGTTGGTGGTTAGGCAAATTAGACCCATTGCTTAGGCACGGATACCTCCCACTGATCTTGCCCCTACCTGGCCGATTAACTTGTGGTCAGATTCGGTAATATACCCCCAGTGGACAGTCTAACCAGTTAGGAGTCGTCTAGGTCTAAGGTTTACCTAACTTAGATTAGATTTTTTTTCATTTTGTTTGTTTATTTGTTTGTTTCTCCTTATTTGATTTTTGATAATTCTTGTGTGATATGGCTTATAATAATAATTTTTTCAATTTTAATGGTAATCCATATTTCACCTCATTGGACTCGGATAATTTCAACCAGATTTTTTATAATATGAACCAACCAAATACATCAGGTTGGACTTATCCGAATCAATACAACCCTTGCCCCTAATCTTATGACCATAATTTTCAAATAATTCCAACTCTTCACAGAGTCAATGAGGATTCACCTCCCTTGAGTCTAATTTTTAACCAACTTGTCCTCCTTATCCACCTTGTCCACAATTTTCATAATATTCATTCTCCGATTTTGCTTCCTATACTTCTTTTCTAGACTAACCCATTGAAGAAAATCCGAGCTAGAAAAGAGTATAGAAGCCATACAGGAGGCCGAACAAAATTGCAGGCCTCCTAAATTTCACAATATTTTCAAGATACATACTCAGTTCCACCAGTTCAAAATAGAAAATCGTCAATCTTGGAAATGAGTATGCGTGAGTCCGAGCAACAATCACAAAATCTGATGGACTCACGATTTCACCATAAATTCCAAAACAAATCTTAATCTTTTCAAGTCTAATCACAACAAAAAGATGAACAATCGACTATGAAAAGCTGCTTGAAGCCATGACTCAAGCTCAAATCACTCATAATCATGACATAGATATAATGGTCAAAACTCTCCATTCTCACCCTTTAACCATCCTGATGTCGCTAACCATTCTGTTAGAGCCAAAGAATCATGTTGTTTTGAAAACAAGATTCCATTTCAGCACACACATTTAAATTGCCTAAACTCCAAATTTTGAACCACATTGATATTTTGGCAAGTTATCCCTTTCCTGAAATTAAACTTGAGAATGAATATGATCCTGAACCTCAACTCGGTAATTCAATTATACTTCCTGATTCAATAATGACTCCGTGTCTTTACCTGATTTCAATCCTTTTCCAGAGTCCACATTGGATCTTGTACTTGTCCATCGGGAAATTGAATCACCAATCTTTTATGATCAACATATTGAACTTGACCAATTTCATACTTTTGAAAGTGCTATTGACAAATTGACAAATTCTCATTTTTACGAAATTGAACTCAATGAGGAATATGACCTTGAGTCTCAAATTTGTGATCCAGTTCAAATTTCTGAGTCAAAATTGACTCCTGTTTTGCTACCTGATTTGAGCAATATTTTAGAGTCAGTTTTGATTTCCATACATGTCATTCTTGAACTTGAATCACCAATCTTAGAAAGTTACATTACATTGTGGGGAAATGAATGGACTTAAGTTTTAACTTCTTGATTTGGACCCCTTCCTGAACAATTTTGACTCCTCAACCTTTACTTGACTTCTGTCATTTTCTTGAGTCGATTGTAGTTCATGCCCTTCCTGATTTCAGAACAATCATTCCATCTTTGCATACTCCATTTTGGGATAGAGGTGTTGATAATAATGACTCTGAAATTAGTTTGAAAATTTGGAAACTAGATGGGGTAAAATTCTTAATAAAAATCATTCATATATACATCATTTTAGTGGGTTATATTAGAGAGGTTTCTGGTGGGTTCCTCTAAACACCACACAAATTAGATTGGTTCGCATTTCGTGGACCAATCAGACCACCACCAGAACCACCACCTTAAGGTAATATTTTCCTTCCCTTTCTTCTTTTTCATGCATCTATGCATTAATTCATACATTGAGGACAATGCATGAGATAGGTGTGGGAGAGGGTTCTAACATAACTTAGGTTTTCTTTTTATTATTAAAAAAACTATTATCAACATTTTCTTTACTTTTAAAAACTTTTTGAAAATAGAAAAAAAATTTGACATATTTTTTATAAGAAATCAAGTCAATTTTAAGGAATAGGAGAATCATTATTAGGATTTCTTATACTTGGTGAAATAAGAATATTTGTTTAATTTCTAAGGTTAGGAAGAAAATTTGTGAAATTAATTTAGTCTCGATCTTTACCTTGATAATATATGCATGCTTTATACACTTACACACTTAGGGTTCAAAAACAAAGATTCTTATGTCTTATTTAAAAAAATAAAAGAATATATATAATATATATATATATATATATATATATATATATATATATATATATATATATATATATATATATATATATATATATATATATAAATCCTCTGATTAAGCTGGGTATTTGTGCCTCATAAAGTATAAGTATTCACGCCTAAAGGCGGTTCATATAATAAAATCTTTAGTTTTGTGGCCTTGTTTGCTCAAGTCCTTAAGTCCTTGGGGTGTCTTCTCACCCGGTGCCCTACTGTTTGGTTTGGGAGTCACCGATTAAAAGCTCGTTACATCGGCAGATTAGAAAGCCTAATAGAACTAAGGAATAATACCACCAAAAATAAAAAATAAAAAAAATAAGACATAAGAGTTAGAGTTAAAGAACCCTTAGTCAAAATTTCACGGTCACGAAGGTGCATATGACTTAGTGTAAAGTAATAGACTATATGAGAAGTACAATTTGACTCCTTACTTTGATTGATAACAAATTTTTGAATAGAGACTAAGTTTAGAAATGAAAATTTCAGTTTTCCTATAACTTATAAATTACTTAATTCTTACAATAATATTTTAAATATTTTTCTCTTTCAAAATGTGTTTTTCAATATACTAACATATTTTTTTTCTTTATGGATTTTGTGGGTGTAATCCACTGAAAACCCTCACGAGACAAAATTCGTCCTCTAGGGAAAACCTAGAGGTTTAACGGCTTGTTGCACATGTTCAGTGCAATCGCGTGACCCGCGAAAGTGGTCCAACAATTTTTGGTTTAGTTTTGTTGTTTTGCTCAAGGACTAGCAAAAGATAGGTATGGGGTATAATCGGTCGCTGATATTGCACATTCATTGTCACATTCTCATACTTATCATATAATAAACTCTACTTTTAATCCTAATTATTGTCTAATTTATATGCAGGCCTATTGCTAAAGGAAAGGAAAGAGAACGAGCCCAAAAGCCCATCAAAATTCTAATTTAATTCAGAATTAATTCAAAATCAGAAAATCAGAGCAGATCATGACAAATTAGAGAAGTTGAAAACCAGCTAAAACAAATCTTCCAAAATAATTTGTTAAAGCCAAAGATCAAAAGCTGTTTCGTCAAATCCAGTAGCTGAAACGGGAAATCCAGAACCAGATAAAGGAAAATCACTAGGAGTTATACCCCCCGGGTGTGGCAACCTTGCCACATCCAGGCCACGGAAACGCGGCCAAAGTCGCATTTTCGTGGCATTGTTGACTCCGTTAGGGGAGCATTTGCTCCCCCTATCTTTGTATGCTCCTCCCCGTTGGGTTTTACCTATAAATACTTGGTTTTTCAGAGACCAGAGAAAGCGACCATGCAGAGATAGATTTTAGGCCATTTTTTTTATTCTTTTTAGTATAGGTTTTTAGTTTTCTTTTTATGTAATTTTCAGTTTTATTTATGTTATTCAGAGGAGATCAGAGTTTCATAGCTGAACGAGAGTGAAACTTGTACTAAGAGTGACACCGATGTAAGTTGTTCTTCTCTTCTCTTATTGTTACCACATTGAATCTAAAGTATATTTTTTATTTTATTCTTTGTTTTTGTGTTCTTCTTCTTCTTTTCTACTTCTCTTCTTTTGGTACCAATTACTATCCAATTAAGTCTTATAGCATCGAAAGTTCCTTACCTTTACGAGTGCCACCGATAGCTCATGACGATGGATCTTAGTCTCACTCTGTATCATTTCATACTTGTATCATCTTGATGATGTAATGTGAAAGAGACGGGAATTAACTCTTATGGGCTATGTGCTGATTGCCTCCACTTCAAGTAACATCATCGCCACAAATTCAAAGTAAGTATTTGACCAGAGGAGGTAAGTATTTCTTTTTGTTTTCTTTCTTTAATTCTTTAGTTTCGATCACCACAATCTCCCAACTATTTTATCACTCTTTTTAATTTTTTTGTATAAACCCATTTTTCATTTTCTCCACCTTCTCAATCTACCACTTTCTTCCTAACTTAACTTTAACCTATTTTTCCTTTTCTTTTAAAGAACTAAAAGAAGATCTTTAACCATACTTTGTAGCATAAAAGAGAACTTACTAAAAAGCTTCCATCGCTAGTCCCTCCTTGTGGATCACGACTCGCATAGCCACTTTCTATAGCGGTAGAATTGAGTACTTGCACATTCTATTCTTAAACTTCTAAAATTCTATATTTTTTGTGCAGGTAAAAACATCAATCATGTATCCTTGACCATCACTAGTCCTTGGTTCAAGAGTGTTTCAAAGCATAACCCATAAGATAACTTATCACATCCAAACTCAACAAACAAGTACAAGGTACACTTAACTCATCAAAACTAAATAAGAGGAAGCATGGGATAATGTAAAGTTAGCTTGTTGGAGAGTTCGGATGTTAGAGTGTCAGAATCCATCATCATGAGCCATCAATGGCTCTTGCAGGAGCAAGGCCAAGTAGAGGCTATTAGATTCCTGTGGATTATCAAGTAAGAAGTTAGAAAGTTAATGGTTAGTTGTTAGTTGCCATAAGAGAAAATTAGCTAAACATGTAAAAGGAGTAAGAGAGAAGAAAATAAGGAGAGATAAAGAGAGAACCTTTCATAGATTGTCACTTTCCATTACAAGCACTCTTGCTTTCCACCCATGTACTACTCTCTTTTCTATTACAAGATGTATAAGAAATGGAAAATATAAAGAGAAAGAAGAAGAAGAACTAACCTAAACTACCCTAAAAACTACAACATGGAGAAGAAAACCCTAAAAACTATCCTCAAAACTCCTCTCTTTCAAGCTCTGGAAATCCTAGGGTATATAGGCGAAAGGGGGCACCAGGAAGCGTGTACGGAGCCACGCGTCAAATCACGATGCGCGGCTCTAAGCTCTTGCCGCGAAAATGCGGCTTTTACCGCGTTTCGCGGCACTTCTGGGGACGCGCGTGGTGTCGCCTGCTGCGTCCTCCCCGCTTGTCCCCCTGTCGGCTGTACTTCTTGGATTCTATATTCGGGCACCAGTTTTGACAAAATCATCCTTCAAGGTTAATAGCTATTTTTGTAGGTTTTTAATCACCAATTAAATGGGATTTTGGGCTTTTTTTCCATTTCATGCCATGGACCTAGAAACATACAAGACACGTGTTACTAACAGGATTTAATATTAATAAATGTGAAGATGTGGTATGAAATATGCAATTTTAGAGACTAATCAGTGAAAAAGACGCTGAACAAAGAATTCATTTGCCCTCAAAAAAATCATGTAAAAGCGAATTTTCCTGATTGAAGTGCTAACAAAAGCTTTTCTGCAGGGTTATCGAAAATCGCGCAAAAATTACTTTCTAAATTTTTTTAGCTCACTTGTATGCTTCACCTTTATCCTTGTAATAATTCAATAGAAATCTATTTGTTGTCAATTTAAAATTGGTATAGACTCTTTCATTTAGGGCATGTGTCTATTCAATTCATTTAAATTTCTGTTGAAGAGAGCTGGAGAAAAGGTACGTGTGCATAGCATTTAGAATAGGATTAACAACTTTGGGTGATTTATCGCTTTAAGTGTTACCTTGTTGTGAATATATTGTATACAAACACAAAATTAACTCTAAGGGCAATTCTCAATAAAAAGATAAGGTGGGGAGATCATTACCCTTCCTTAACCAAAAAACTATTCTCCATCTTGCACACAATACCAAGCTTAATTACAATTTGATAGAAGTTAGCCCTAGTGACATCTCAGACTCATTAAGAGATTAATCGAGGGTGAAAATTGTAAGAATCATATTCATGTGAAATTGGTGCGTAAGAAAGAGGATTAAGAGGTTAAGCCCTGAGGGCTCCACGGTTTGGCATAACTAAGGCCCGGGCTCACGCCCGGATACCTCCCACCGAGTTTTGCCTCTACCTGGCCAATTAGCTGGTAGTCTGATTCCTGCAACAACCTCCCTTAGGTAGTCGACCAGTTAGGAGTCATCTAGGTCCAGGAATCTTAAATAAGGCTTGGTGACTGACTTTCTTTTTCTTTTGTTTGTTTTTATTATTTTCAATTGTATTGTTGACTGAATGTTGTTTGTGGTGTACTGTATGCAAGAGTGGTCGAGAGATCCGTCCACGTCTAGACTTGTCAGAAATACCTCTCTGCCACTACCTCAGAACCCAATGATGGCTTCATTGTAGGACAGATTTTACCCCATCCAGACATCACTGCCTTCTTGCATAAAACTCCCAGAAGCTAATGGAAACAATTTTGAGTTAAAACCACAATTCATAAATACCTTTCCTAAATTCCATGGTATGGAGTCTGAGGATACAAACTTCTTCATTAGGGAGTTCAAAGAAGTATGCCTAATGATGCGTATTCCTCAATTAGGAGACAACGTCGTCAGGATACATTTCATTCCTTTCTCCTTTAACGATCTAGCAAAGAAATGGTTGTACAACTTGGCTATAGATTCAGTTACCACATAGGATGATTTCATCAAGGTCTTCTTGAAGAAATTCTACCCAATTCATCTTAAGGCTAGACCACACCACAACCTTAACAGACCTGTGTTGCAATAATACATGATTTGATGACTCGGCAACACACTGTCTGTTTAATAAGGCCCTCTTCCACGCAATCCTTGCCAATTCCTCCCGTACTCGGGTGCCAATATTCCCATCCCATCCTGATTACACGTCTGTGTAGGACTTTCCTACCGACGATGTCTTTGGTTCTTTTGACCGAGTATTTGTTACTGCAGAGAGACCCACCAGTTCATATAACAGTTGTTTGCACGCGGTTTGGACACCAAGTGTCCAACCCGAAGATATACCGGTGGAGTCCTCTTCGGAGGAAAGCTTAGAGGAAGAAGATGAGCCGTAATTTTGGAGGCAGGACCCCCCATCTGATTCACGTGCCTTCATGTTCACTATCTGGAGGGGCATGAAGAAGATCTTTCGGGGGCAGGTTCGTCCTAGGAAGAAGGTAGAGGAGCAATCCTCTAGGTTGGATAGTATCGAGGGTGCGCTGAGACGATCACAGTCGGCTGGACCTAGCACCACTGCTGGTCCAAAGCGACGGAGGGAGTAGCTTCATACCTTTACCTATTTCATGCATCATTTCATCTTGCATACATTGGGGACAATGCATGAGATAGGTATGGGGGGTAGATGCTAACCTAGGATTTTTCATTTTCTTTTTAGGCTTTTTATTTTTTTTAGGATTTTCACTTTCTTTTTAGGTTTTTATTTTCTTTTAGATTTTACCTTTCTTTGTAGATTTTCTATTTTCTTGTTAGATTTTACTTTTTTAGAAAAAGAAAAAATATAATAAAAAAAGGGAAATTCTTGATCCATGCTTAAAGAATCAAACTTAACTTTAGGAATTAAGGAAGCTCTAAACTAAGATTTCTAATTATAAGTCGAAAAGAGGAGTTTTGGTAGATTTTTAGGTTAAGTAATAAAGGATTAGAAAAATTACTAGATTTTAATTCTTTCTTTAGGATATATACATTAAACATATTGAAGGATTAATCAAAGACTTTGTGACTTTATTTACATATATATATAATAAAAATATATAGAAAAAGAAAAAAAAGAAATAATAAAAATAATATGTATATAAATAAATAATAATTACTTAGCCACTAATTAAGCTGGTTAGTCGTGCCTCAAGAAGCTATGCTAATCACGCCTAAAGGTGGTTAAGTCCTTAAATTCCTTCGTGGCCTTTTTTACTCGAGTCATCGAACCCTAGGGATGTTTTCTCATCTGGTGCCCTAAGACCGTCTGGTTTGGGAGTCATCGGTAAGAGACTCGTTACAAGGGTAAACTAGAAAGCCTAAGGATGCTAAGGAATTGTAAATAAATAAATATTGTATATATAAAAAAAGTTATATATATTAGTAAATAAATGAACTTAGTCTAAGAAAGATCCTTCATATTTATAGATGTATATATCCTAGGATTGATGCAAAATCCGGTTTTCGATCTTTTCCCTAAAAACTTAACCTAAGATGAAACCAAAACTCCAAATAGACGCTTATAAAAGGAATGACAAGTTTAGGGTAACCTGAACCCTATAACTTAAGTGAGAATCTTTAAACATGGATCAAAATTTTCACTAACCCTTTTATTTTTCTTTATGGATTTTGTGGGTGCAATCCGCTGAAAACCCTCAGGAGACAACACTCCTCCTCTAGGGTAAGCTAGAGGTTTAACGGCTTGTTGCACGTGCTCAGTGCAATCGTTTCACCTACGAAAGTGGTGTAATAAACTAGTTAGGATTTTCTTTTTCTTTCTTTTTTGCTCGAGGACGAGCAAAAGCTAGGTATGAGGGTGTGATTGTTATTCATTTTGCATATTTTACCACATCCATACCATGCATATTGTAAATAAAAAGGTGATTTTTTAATCTTTTTCTCTCTATTTTTGCAGGTCCATATTCTAATAGAGAAAAGGCCCAAAATCCCTTTAATTATCAAGAATTAAAGGAAAATAAATCAAAGCCCAAAAGAGAGCCCAAGGTTGAGTCCAGGATCTGGAGAAATCCACGCGCCAAGTCAGACTTCCAGACGGTGCACGTGGCTAACAACCTGTAACAAACTCGCACCAGAAATCTCGGCCTCAACGGCCAAGATTTTGCCGCGCTTTCCAGGATTTTACCGCGTATCTGCGACAGTTACAAGGCCGTTGAGCCCGAGATTCTCTCCAACAACCTGGGCTCTAGAGGCTTCTCTCTGAGGCTATAAATACACCACCAGGGCCTTCGCAAAAACGGGAGAGAGAGGGAGAGAGAGGAGAGAGGAGAGAGGAGAGAGGAGAGATTAGAGGATAGAGCTTGTATTTTGTAGGTTTTTCTCTAGGATTTTTAGTGCTCTAGGTCTTCTTCTTCCTCCTAGAAATTCTGCAAGAGAGAGATTGTGAGAGAGAGAGCTTGTGTAAACCAAGAGGTGACAACTTGTGAAGTAAGGATTAATCCAATCTCCTTTCTCTCCTATTGCATTTTCTAGTACTTACTTGCTTTATTTCATTCAAGCTTTACTTTCATTGCACTTTTATTCATGAATTGCTTTTCTTTTCTTGTAATGGCTAGTAGCTAATTTCTTCTAACATGACTAGCTAACAACTAATCTTGCTTAGCTTCTAACTCTTGGGTGAATGCAAATTCTTCATCTTGCAATTGTTGAGTCTTTTTCATCCCGATGGGTTACTTTCATGCTTGGCAATATCTTGTTGTAATTCTCCATATGATTCATGTGTGCCTCATTTAGAGCCTTGTCTTTAGAACAAGTGCCTTGATGGAACATGGAGATGGATCACCGACCATATGCTATTTGTTGTACAACTTATTTACTTCATTAATGAATGTTGTATCTTCTTCCTTAGCATCCCTTGAGTGGCAACTCTTTTGATTCCACCATTGAAAGTCTATTTGAAGGCCTATGACATCAATGAGGCTACAAGACAAGTCCAAGAAGATCACCCGTCAATCAAGTGGGAAGTAACTAGACCAACACGCAAGACAAACATATGCCGATGAATCAACATGAGGCAAGCATCACCCTAACGGAGATTAGTAAGTTAGCAAGTTAGTAATGTTAGCTAGTCATGGCTTTTCTTATCTAAAAGTCTTCTACAAGTTTTCATTCTTTTAGTATTATTCCAAAGCAAATCTTGTTTTCGATTCTTTTCATTTTATTTCCATAGTTTTCATTTCATGTACAAACCAACCACCAATTCTTTCATTTCTTTTTCCATGTCTTTTGCATTCTTTTAAAACAAAGAAGAACCTTCGTTTTCTATCTTCACATTAAACCGTAAAGCTTCCATCGTGAGCTCTCCTTGTGGATTCGACCCGTATAGCCTATGCTACTACGGTGATTTGGAAAGGATACATCAATCATTTTAAATACATTGTGGAGTGATAAAGCACCTAAGGTTGACTCTAAACCTTCTCTCTTGTGTTGAATATTTATGCAATCTACCACACTATCCCCTTTCCCAATCAAATTTTTGGCGCCGTTGCCGGGGAGAGCAACGATTTTTGATTTCAAGTGAAGAACTAAACGAATTTTCTTCTCTGTTGCAGGTTACAGGTGAAGAAACAGGAAAATTTGCATTGCAGTGACATATAAGTGGCTCTGGGCCTCTGCTCTTGAAAGCAGAGACCAGTTGCCCTCTGAATTGCCGCGATTCCACGGCCAAAGCCGTGGATCCGCGGCAAGGAGGAGTGAACTTCTGACCAAATTTCTGCAGGTTGCTTGCTCTGCAAAATACAGCTGCTTCAATACTTAAATTTTTGTATGCTTCACCTTATATCTGCTAATAATCAACAGTAAAAAATTTGTTGCAAAGTTAAAAATTGATTAGACATTTGCATTTCTAGGCACGTGTCTTTTCAATTCTTTTACTTTACTGTTGAAGAGTGCTGGAGTAAGGTACGTGCGCATTGCATATTGACTAGGACTCACTCCTTGTTTGATTTTTATAGCTTTGAGTGGACCTTGTTTGTTTATATCGTACACTTGCACCAAACTGATTTTAAGGGCATCGCCCATAAATAAGATAAGGTGGGGAATTTCATCACCCTTTCTTTAGCCCGAAAATCATTTTCCAAACACTCACAATCCCAAGCTTGTAATAAAATTTGATAGACATTGGCCCTAGGGACATCCGGACTCACTTAGGAGATTATCCTAAGGGGAAAAGTGTTGGAAATTGACTTTTGTAAATCAGTGTCTAGGAAAGGGATTGAGGGCCGAAAGCCCGAAGGTTGGTGGTTACTTAATTAAGGAACGTCTTTGACGGAAAACCTCCCAACAACCTTGCCCTGACCTGGCTGATTAGCTTGTGGTCAAAGTCTACACTAAACCTCCTGTGGACAGTCTAATCAGTTAGGAGTCGTCTAGGTCCAGGAATCCTAGATAGCTTGGATTGATTTTTCTTTTATTGTTTGTTATTTTCATTTTTCTTTTTCGCTGGTGTAATCGGTGCACGTTGTTTGTGACTGTATATGCAAGAGTGGTTCCGTGATCCAAATTCTGCATGACTTGTTAGAATTTCTACACTTGCACTTACACAACCACTTGACACAATGGAAAACAACATTTCACTTCAAGATCGATTTTATCCAATTCGCACCTCCCTGCCATCATGCATTCTTCTCCCTGAACCCAATGGAAATCACTTCGAGCTGAACCGCAATTCATTAATACACTTCCCCGATTTCATGGTCTAGAGTCTGAGGACGCGTATTTCTTCATTCGAGAGTTTGAAGAAGTATGTTTAATGATGAGAATTTCCCAACTGACCGAGGATGCTGTTAGGTTAAGGTTCATACCGTTTGCACTGAAGGATATTGCTAAGAAATGGCTTACAATCTTCCCGTAAGTTCCATATCTTCATGGGATGATTTTGTAAAAGTCTTTCTTAAGAAATTCTATCCCATCCACAAAACAGCCCTCATGCGAAAGAATATCATGCAATTCAAGCAGGAATCACACGAACCTTTCTGGAAATATTTTGAGCGTTTCAAAGACCTTCTAGCCTTATGTCCTCATCACGGCATAGAGAAATGGCGTCAATGCCAGATTATCTATGACGGTCTAGATTACCAAACGAAAACCCTCCTTGAATCCATGTGCCAAGGGGAATTTTTGAAGAAAGATGAGAATCAGGGGTGGGATCTCTTTGAAGCCTTAGCTGAGAAAACGATTCAGTGGGAGTCATGCCCTGATAAACCCACTTCCACCACTTCCAGAACTGGTATGCACTCCATAGAATCCTCTATAGCTGCGGAAGCCAAGATCACACAATTGATAAAGAGGATAGAACTGCTTGAGTCAAGGGAAAATTCTGTGGTCAATCAGGTCAACCCATCACCTCTGATTAAACCGGGTTGTACCTACTGTCATGATCTCAACCATGTTTTTGAGGAATGTCCTTTGTATCAGCCTCAATCATATCAGGAGAACAAGAATGCAGCTTTTACCAGACCCCCTCACAATCCGTACTCCAGCACATATAATCCGGGATGGAGAAACCATCCAAATTTTTTGTGGAGTCAGTCTGGTCCTGAGCATCATAGGCCACCAATTCCACATAATGCTCAGTCTCACCCATCCAGTTTCAATCGTAATGCACCGAATTTTCATCCATCTCAAAGTCCACCACAGTCACAACCTTATCAAAGTCCACCACACTACCAATCATAATTCCAGTCTCCATATCATCAACATCCACCCCAGAATGATTCAGAAATATCAGAGTTGAGGAAAATGTTAGAAACCTTTACAAAGAACTATCATCAGGATATGAATAAAGTTCAGGTCCAAATTGGGCGATTGGCTAATTCTGTGAATGAAAGACAAAAGGACTGTTATCAAGACAACCATTGCCAAATCCCAAACATGAAGACATGGGCCCAAGTCATTGTCATGCTATTCATACCCTGAGATCTGGAAAACAGATAGACAATAAGGTTTCTAGTCAATCATCTCATCCAGTACCAAAGCCAACACCTCCTGTCCTAATGCAACCAGTTTCTGACAAACCATCCTCTAGTACAGAGCCATCCACTTCAAAAGCCAAGGGTAAAGAAAAGGTAGATGAGCAACCTTATAAGCCTAGTGTACCATTTCAAATAGGCTTATAAATCACAAGTCAAATGCTCACATGGAAAAGATAAAAGAAATGTTCAACAAGGTCCAAATCAATGTCCCTCTTCTTGATGCCATACAACAAGTGCCATCATATGCCAAATTCTTGAAGGAAATGTGCACTAAGAAGAGGAAAACACAAGTCCCTAAGAAAGTCTTCCTAGCATCAACCATCAGCGAGTTGCTCACTGGTCCAACTCCTGTAAAATACAAAGACCCAGGGAGCCCCACCATTTCATGCATCATAGGACAGACTACCATCAATAGGGCACTACTTGATTTAGGGGCCATCATCAATCTCCTACCTTTGTCTGTGTACCAACAATTAGGGTTAGGCGATCTTCTCCCGACCCAAATGACCATACATTGGCTGATCGTTCTGTCAAGAGACCCAAGGTGAAATTCACGATGTCCTTGTCAGAGTTGGGGAGTTCATATACCCTGTTGATTTTGTAGTCCTTGAGACACAACCTGTGTCTAATTCCAATCAAAGGGCTCAAACTCCTGTCATTTTGGGACGACCATTCCTGGCTACAGCAAATGCCATAATCAATTGCTGGAATGGATCAATGAGGTTAAACTTTGGTAACATGACTCATGAACTGAATGTCTTCCACACACAGCCTCGTAAGACAAAAGATCAAACATTCGAGGTCAGCTTTGTTAAAGACAATTGTGAGGAAGTAAGTGAAGATTCACAAGATGAGTCACAATTTTGTGATTCTCTTAAAATGGAAAATCCTACTGTCCGAGTACCCTTTCAAAAGGGGAAAGTTGATTTGGATATTTTCACTTTCACTAAGCCAACTGTGACTGTATCCCAAGAGGATATAGTTCAAGAACCTCCAATTGACATATCCTTTGAAGACCTTTTCACTGATGAGCTCATGTGTCTGGATGAGCCAACTCGGGGTAGGTTAACTGATTGTACACTTCCTAAGGAAAATGTTGACCTGAGTTTTGAAGAATTATATGGAGAGGAGCTGAAATTCCTTAACATTGGAAGTAATGAGATTCAGAGAGAAAGTGGTGATAAGGAATTCTTTAGGGAACATTGTGGTGAAATGCAGATGAATAACAATGAGAAATTGAAGCTGGAGATGCCTAGGGCTAAGAAAGTAATTGAACTCGTTTCCCAACCAAGCTCGCGCAAACAAACACACTGGAACGATGGGAAACGGGCCAGGAGGAAAAGACCAAATAACAGCCTAGGCAAGGGATACACTTGTAAATATTTTCTGTAAATAATTTTTGTACACTTTTCGTAAATAATAAATAATAAAAAAAGAAATAAATAATAAATGAGGGACTTTTGTGCTTAAAAGAGTTTCCCCACTTTCAAAATTCAAAATTTAAAATTCCTAGGTCTACATCTCTTCCCTAGGGTCCAACTCATTTTCAAAATTCCAAGTCCCTAGGGTAAATTCACTTTTAACCTTGGATAAAAGTGGGATTCTCAAATTTTTTCCCTTCTATAAATAGCCTCTCTACCTCACCCCTCCTCCCTCAAACGGAAAAATTATCTCAGATCTGAAAAGTTCCTTCAAGCACAGCCCACTGAAATTTTCTGCTTCCCAGAATCCTCCTTCCTGCCGCGTTCCCGCGACCACAGCCGCTGATCCGCGGCAGTCCTGAAGTCTCCTGCGCGCCGCCAAATTCTGCACCAGTCGATCTGAAGCGCTTGTGGCCGATCTGGTGCCAGAAACTTCATCAGCCCTTCCTGTACCCTCTGCAGAGATCGAATTTTTGTTTCCCCCCACGAATTCTGGGGGCGGTTCGAATTCCGATCTTTTCTTTTTATTACTTTGATCTCAATTCATATCATGGCACCTAGCATTTTTTCTGAAAAAGACTTTGGGCGAATATTGTGTGATTCAAATGGATATGGGCACATGTTCTTAGACCGCATTAGGGCTTGAAATTGGTATACCTTAGTATAAGATACTGCTGAGAACGACGCATTTTATTGTCCCGCATTGGTGATAATGTTTTACACTCACATCGACCATGCATCTGTTGACACGCAAACATACCAATTTACCGTACAGATGCCCATGGGCGACTGGATCATCACTATTCCTCTTCTTGAGGAACACACAAATGTCCCGACTATCACACAACACAGCGACCCTCTTCCACTGATTGAGTACATGACTGTTATGGGGGTTCGTTGTACAGAGCAGGATCGGGGGCTAAAGGCTAGCACCACGTTTAGAAATGTGCATTGCGTTGGACGCTGGATCCAACGCAACATCTTAGGGCTAGACCACACCACAACCTTTAACAGACCTGTGTTGCAAATAATACATGATTTGATGACTCGGCAACACACTGTCTGTTTAAATAAGGCCCTCTTCCACGCAATCCTTGCCAATTCCTCCCGTACTCGGGGTGCCAAATATTCCCATCCCATCCTGATTACACGTCTGTGTAGGACTTTCCTACCGGACGATGTCTTTGATTCTTTTGACCGAGTATTTGTTACTGCAGAGAGACCCACCAGTTCATATAACAGTTTTTGCACGCGGTTTGGACACCTAGTGTCCAACCCGAAGATATACCGGTGGAGTCCTCTTCGGAGGAAAGCTTAGAGGAAGAAGATGAGCCGCAATTTTGGAGGCAGGACCCCCATCTGATTCACGTGCCTTCATGTCCACTATCTGGAGGGGCATGAAGAAGATCTTTTGGGGGCAGGTTCGTCTTAGGAAGAAGGTAGAGGAGCAATCCTCTAGGTTGGATAGTATCGAGGGTGCGCTGAGACGATCACAGTCGGCTGGACCTAGCACCACTGCTGGTCCAAAGCGACGGAGGGAGTAGCTTCATACCTTTACCTATTTCATGCATCATTTCATCTTGCATACATTGGGGACAATGCATGAGATAGGTATGGGGGGTAGATGCTAACCTAGGATTTTTCATTTTCTTTTTAGGCTTTTTATTTTTTTTTAGGATTTTTACTTTCTTTTTAGGTTTTTATTTTCTTTTAGATTTTACCTTTCTTTGTAGATTTTCTATTTTCTTGTTAGATTTTACTTTTTAGAAAAAAGAAAAAAATAATAAAAAAAAGGGAAATTCTTGATCCATGCTTAAAGAATCAAACTTAACTTTAGGAATTAAGAAAGCTCTAAACTAAGATTTCTAATTATAAGTCGAAAAGAGGAGTTTTGTTAGAATTTTTAGGTTAAGTAATAAAGGATTAGAAAAATTACTAGATTTTAATTCTTTCTTTAGGATATATACATTAAACATATTGAAGGATTAATCAAAGACTTTGTGACTTTATTTACATATATATATAATAAAAAAATATAGAAAAAGAAAAAAAGAAATAATAAAAATAAATATGTATATAAATAAATAATAATTACTTAGCCACTAATTAAGTTGGTTAGTCGTGCCTCAAGAAGCATTGCTAATCACGCCTAAAGGTGGTTAAGTCCTTAAATTCCTTCGTGGCCTTTTTTACTCGAGTCATCGAACCCTAGGGATGTTCTCTCATCTGGTGCCCTAAGATCGTCTGGTTTGGGAGTCATCGGTAAGAGACTCGTTACAAGGGTAAACTAGAAAGCCTAAGGATGCTAAGGAAATGTAAATAAATAAATATTGTATATATAAAAAAAAAAGTTATATATATTAGTAAATAAATGAATTTAGTCTAAGAAAGATCCTTCATATTTATAGATGTATATATCCTAGGATTGATGCAAAATCCGGTTTTTGATCTTTTTCCTAAAAACTTAACCTAAGATGAAAACAAAACTCCAAATAGACGCTTATAAAAGGAATGACAAGTTTAGGGTAACCTGAAACCTATACCTTAAGTGAGAATCTTTAAAACATGGATCAAAATTTTCACTAACCCTTTTATTTTTCTTTATGGATTTTGTGGGTGCAATCCGCTGAAAACCCTCAGGAGACAACACTCCTCCTCTAGGGTAACCTAGAGGTTTAACGGCTTGTTGCACGTGCTCAGTGCAATCGTGTCACCTACGAAAGTGGTGTAATAAACTAGTTAGGATTTTCTTTTTCTTTCTTTTTTCTCGAGGACGAGCAAAAGCTAGGTATGAGGGTGTGATTGTTATTCATTTTTGTATATTTTACCACATCCATACCATGCATATTGTAAATAAAAAGGTGTTTTTTTAATCTTTTTCTCTCTATTTTTGCAGGTCCATATTCTAATAGAGAAAAGGCCCAAAATCCCTTTAATTATCAAGAATTAAAGGAAATAAATCAAAGCCCAAAAGAGAGCCCAAAGGTTGAGTCCAGGATCTGGAGAAATCCACGCGCCAAGTCAGACTTCCAGAAGGTCCACGTGGCTAACAACCTGTAACAAACTCGCACCAGAAATCTCGGCCTCAACGGCCAAGATTTTGCCGCGCTTTTCAGGATTTTGCCGCGTATCTGCGGCAGTTACAAGGCCGTTGAGCCCGAGATTCTCTCCAACAACCTGGGCTCTAGAGGATTCTCTCTGAGGCTATAAATACACCACTAGTGCCTTCGGAAAAACGGGAGAGAGAGGGAGAGAGAGGAGAGATGAGAGAGGAGAGAGGAGAGATTAGAGGATAGAGCTTGTATTTTGTAGGTTTTTCTCTAGGATTTTTTGTGCTCTAGGTCTTCTTCTTCCTCCTAGAAATTCTACAAGAGAGAGATTGTGAGAGAGAGAAAGCTTGTGGAAACCAAGGGGTGACAACTTGTGAAGCAAGGATTAATCCAATCTCCTTTCTCTTCTATTGCATTTTCTAGTACTTACTTGCTTTATTTCATTCAAGCTTTACTTTCATTGCACTTTTATTCATGAATTGCTTTTCTTTTCTTGTAATGGCTAGTAGCTAATTTCTTCTAACATGACTAGCTAACAACTAATCTTGTTTAACTTCTAACTCTTGGGTGAATGCAAATTCTTCATCTTGCAATTGTTGAGTCTTTTTCATTCCCGATGGGTTACTTTCATACTTGGCAATATCTTGTTGTAATTCTCCATATGATTCATGTGTGCCTCATTTAGAGCCTTGTCTTTAGAACAAGTGCCTTGATGGAACATGGAGATGGATCACCGACCATATGCTATTTGTTGTACAACTTATTTACTTCAATTAATGAATATTGTATCTTCTTCCTTAGCATCCCTTGAGTGGCAACTCTTTTGATTCCACCATTGAAAGTCTATTTTGAAGGCCTATGACATCAATGAGGCTACAAGACAAGTCCAAGAAGATCACCCGTCAATCAAGTGGGAAAGTAACTAGACCAATACGCAAGACAAACATATGCCGATGAATCAACATGAGGCAAGCATCACCCTAACGGAGATTAGTAAGTTAGCAAGTTAGTAATGTTAGCTAGTCATGGCTTTTCTTATCTAAAAGTCTTCTACAAGTTTTCATTCTTTTAGTATTAATTCCAAAGCAAATTTTGTTTTCGATTCTTTTCATTTTATTTCCATAGTTTTCATTTTATGTACAAACCAACCACCAATTCTTTCATTTCTTTTTCCATGTCTTTTGCATTCTTTTAAAACAAAGAAGAACCTTCGTTTTCTATCTTCACATTAAACCGTAAAGCTTCCATCGTGAGCTCTCCTTGTGGATTCGACCCGTATAGCCTATGCTACTACGGTGATTTGGAAAGGATACATCAATCATTTTAAATACATTGTGGAGTGATAAAGCACTTAAGGTTGACTCTAAACCTTCTCTCTTGTGTTGAATATTTGTGCAATCTACCGCACTATCCCCTTTCCCAATCAAATTTTTAGCGCCGTTGCCTGGGAGAGCAACGGTTTTTGATTTCAAGTGAAGAACTAAACGAATTTTCTTCTCTGTTGCAGGTTACAGGTGAAGAAACAGGAAAATTTGCATTGCAGTGACATATAAGTGGCTCTGGGCCTCTGCTCTTGAAAACAGAGACCAGTTGCCCTCTGAATTGCCGCGATTCCACGGCCAAAGCTGCGGATCCGCGGCAAGGAGGAGTGAACTACTGACCAAATTTCTGCAGGGTTGCTTGCTCTGCAAAATACAACTGCTTCAATACTTAAATTCTTGTATGCTTCACCTTATATCTACTAATAATCAACAGTAAAAAATTTGTTGCAAAGTTAAAAATTGATTAGACATTTGCATTTCTAGGCACGTGTCTTTTCAATTCTTTTACTTTACTGTTGAAGAGTGCTGGAGCAAGGTACGTGCGTATTGCATATTGACTAGGACTCACTCCTTGTTTGATTTTTATAGCTTTGAGTGGACCTTGTTTGTTTATATCGTACACTTGCACCAAACTGATTTTAAGGGCATCACCCATAAATAAGATAAGGTGGGGAATTTCATCACCCTTTCCTTAGCCCGAAAATCATTTTCCAAGCACTCATAATCCCAAGCTTGTAATAAAATTTGATAGACATTGGCCCTAGGGAAATCCGGACTCACTTAGGAGATTATCCTAAGGGGGAAAAGTGTTGGAAATTGACTTTTGTAAAATCAGTGTCTAGGAAAGGGATTGAGCGCCGAAAGCCCGAAGGTTGGTGGTTACTTAATTAAGGAACGTCTTTGACGGAAAACCTCCCAACAACCTTGCCCTGACCTGGCTGATTAGCTTGTGGTCAAAGTCTACACTAAACCTCCTGTGGACAGTCTAATCAGTTAGGAGTCATCTAGGTCCAGGAATCCTAGATAGCTTGGATTGATTTTTCTTTTATTGTTTGTTATTTTCATTTTTCTTTTTCGCTGGTGTAATCGGTGCACGTTGTTTGTGACTGTATATGCAAGAGTGGTTCCGTGATCCAAATTCTGCAAGACTTGTTAGAATTTCTACACTTGCACTTACACAACCACTTGACACAATGGAAAACAACGTTTCACTTCAAGATCGATTCTATCCGATTCGCACCTCCCTGCCATCATGCATTCTTCTCCCTGAACCCAATGGAAATCACTTCGAGCTGAAACCGCAATTCATTAATACACTTCCCCGATTTCATGGTCTAGAGTCTGAGGACGCGTATTTCTTCATTCGAGAGTTTGAAGAAGTATGTTTAATGATGAGAATTTCCCAACTGATCGAGGATGCTGTTAGGTTAAGGTTCATACGGTTTGCACTGAAGGATATTGCTAAGAAATGGCTTTACAATCTTCCCATCAGTTCCATATCTTCATGGGATGATTTTATAAAAGTCTTTCTTAAGAAATTCTATCCCATCCACAAAACAGCCCTCATGCGAAAGAATATGATGCAATTCAAGCAGGAATCACACGAACCTTTCTGGAAATATTTTGAGCGTTTCAAAGACCTTCTAGCCTTATGTCCTCATCACGGCATAGAGAAATGGCGTCAATGCCAGATTATCTATGACGGTATAGATTACTAAACGAAAACCCTCCTTGAATCCATGTGCCAAGGGGAATTTTTGAAGAAAGATGAGAATCAGGGGTGGGATCTCTTTGAAGCCTTAGCTGAGAAAACGATTCAGTGGGAGTCATACCCTGATAAACCCACTTCCACCACTTCCAGAACTAATATGCACTCCATAGAATCCTCTATAGCTGCGGAAGCCAAGATCACACAATTGATAAAGAGGATAGAACTGCTTGAGTCAAGGGAAAATTCTGTGGTCAATCAGGTCAACCCATCACCTCTGATTAAACCGGGTTGTACCTACTGTCATGATCTCAATCATGTTTTTGAGGAATGTCCTTTGTATCAGCCTCAATCATATCAGGAGAATACGAATGCAGCTTTTACCAGACCCCCTCACAATCCGTACTCCAGCACATATAATCCGGGATGGAGAAACCATCCAAATTTTTTGTGGAGTCAGTCTGGTCCTGAGCATCATAGGCCACCAATTCCACATAATGCTCAGTCTTACCCATCCAGTTTCAATCGTAATGCACCGAATTTTCATCCATCTCAAAGTCCACCACAGTCACAACCTTATCAAAGTCCACCACACTACCAATCACAATTCTAGTCTCCATATCATCAACATCCACCCCAGAATGATTCAGAAATATCAGAGTTGAGGAAAATGTTAGAAACCTTTACAAAGAACTATCATCAGGATATGAATAAAGTTCAGGTCCAAATTGGGCGATTGGCTAATTCTGTGAATGAAAGACAAAAAGGACTGTTATCAAGCCAGCCATTGCCAAATCCCAAACATGAAGACATGGGCCCAAGTCATTGTCATGCTATTCATACCCAGAGATCTGAAAAACAGATAGACAATAAGGTTTCTAGTCAATCATCTCATCCAGTACCAAAGCCAACACCTCCTGTCCTAATGCAACCAGTTTCTGACAAACCATCCTCTAGTACAGAGCCACCCACTTCAAAAGCCAAGGGTAAAGAAAAGGTAGATGAGCAACCTTATAAGCCTAGTGTACCATTTCCAAATAGGCTTATAAATCACAAGTCAAATGCTCACATAGAAAAGATAAAAGAAATGTTCAACAAGGTCCAAATCAATGTCCCTCTTCTTGATGCCATACAACAAGTGCCATCATATGCCAAATTCTTGAAGGAAATGTGCACTAAGAAGAGGAAAACACAAGTCCCTAAGAAAGTCTTCCTAGCATCAACCATCAGCGAGTTGCTCACTGGTCCAACTCCTGTAAAATACAAAGACCCAGGGAGCCCCACCATTTCATGCATCATAGGACAGACTACCATCAATAGGGCACTACTTGATTTAGGGGCCAGCATCAATCTCCTACCTTTGTCTGTGTACCAACAATTAGGGTTAGGCAATCTTCTCCCGACCCAAATGACCATACAATTGGCTGATCGTTCTGTCAAGAGACCCAAGGGGGAAATTCACGATGTCCTTGTCAGAGTTGGGGAGTTCATATACCCTGTTGATTTTGTAGTCCTTGAGACACAACCTGTGTCTAATTCCAATCAAAGGGCTCAAACTCCTGTCATTTTGGGACGACCATTCCTGGCTACAGCAAATGCCATAATCAATTACCAGAATGGATCAATGAGGTTAACCTTTGGTAACATGACTCATGAACTGAATGTCTTCCACACACAGCCTCGTAAGACAAAAGATCAAACATTCGAGGTCAGCTTTGTTAAAGACAATTGTGAGGAGGTAAGTGAAGATTCACAAGATGAGTCACAATTTTGTGATTCTCTTAAAATGAAAAATCCTACTGTCCGAGTACCCTTTCAAAAGGGGAAAGTTGATTTGGATATTTTCACTTTCACTAAGCCAACTGTGACTGTATCCAAGAGGATATAGTTCAAGAACCTCCAATTGACATATCCTTTGAAGACCTTTTCACTGATGAGCTCATGTGTCTGGATGAGCTAACTCGGGGTAGGTTAACTGATTGTACACTTCCTAAGGAAAATGTTGACCTGAGTTTTGAAGAATTGTATGGAGAGAAGCTGAAATTCCTTAACATTGGAAGTAATGAGATTCTGAGTGAAAGTGGTGATAAGGAATTCTTTAGGGAACATTGTGGTGAAATGCGGATGAATAACAGTGAGAAATTGAAGCTGGAGATGCCTAGGGCTAAGAAAGTAATTGAACTCGTTTCCCAACCAAGCTCGCGCAAAAAAACACACTGGAACGATGGGAAACGGGCCAGGGGAAAAGACCAAAAGAACAGCCTAGGCAAGGGATACACTTGTAAATATTTTCTGTAAATAATTTTTGTACACTTTTCGTAAATAATAAATAATAAAAAAAGAAATAAATAATGAGGGACTTTTGTGCTTAAAAGAGTTTCCCCACTTTCAAAATTCAAAATTTAAAATTCCTAGGTCTACATCTCTTCCCTAGGGTCCAACTCATTTTCAAAACTCCAAGTCCCTAGGGTAAATTCACTTTTAACCTTGGGATAAAAGTGGGATTCTCAAATTTTTTTCCCTTCTATAAATAGCCTCTCTACCTCACCCCTCCTCACTCAAACGGAAAAATTATCTCAGATCTGAAAAGTTCCTTCAAGCACTGCCCTCTGAAAATTTTCTGCTTCCCAGAATCCTCCTTCCTGCCGCGTTCCCGCGACCACAGCCGCTGATCCGCGGCAGTCCTGAAGTCTCCTGCGCGCCGCCAAATTCTGCACCAGTCGATTTGAAGCGCTTGTGGCCGATCTGGTGCCAGAAACTTCATCAGCCCTTCCTGTACCCTCTGCAGAGATCGAATTTTTGTTTCCCCTCACGAATTCCGGGGGCGGTTCGAATTTCGATCTTTTCTTTTTATTGCTTTGATCTCAATTCATATCATGGCAGCATTTTTCTGAAAAGACTTTGGGCGAATATTGTGTGATTCAAATGGATATGGGCACATGTTCTTAGACCGCATTAGGGCTTGAAATTAGTATACCTTAGTGTATGATACTGCTGAGAACGACGCATTTTATTGTCCCGCATTGGTGATAATGTTTTACACTCACATCGACCATGCATCTGTTGACACGCAAACATACCAATTTACCGTACAGATGCCCATGGGCGACTGGATCATCACTATTCCTCTTCTTGAGGAACACACAAATGTCCCGACTATCACACAACACAGCGACCCTCTTCCACTGATTGAGTACATGACTGTTATGGTGGTTCGTTGTACAGAGCAGGATCGGGGGCTAAAGGCTAGCACCACGTTTAGAAATGTGCATTGCGTTGGACGCTGGATCCAACGCAACATCTTAGGGCTAGACCACACCACAACCTTTAACAGACCTGTGTTGCAAATAATACATGATTTGATGACTCGCAACACACTGTCTGTTTAAATAAGGCCCTCTTCCACGCAATCCTTGCCAATTCCTCCCGTACTCGGGGTGCCAAATATTCCCATCCCATCCTGATTACACGTCTGTGTAGGACTTTCCTACCGGACGATGTCTTTGATTCTTTTGACCGAGTATTTGTTACTGCAGAGAGACCCACCAGTTCATATAACAGTTTTTTGCACACGGTTTGGACACCTAGTGTCCAACCCGAAGATATACCGGTGGAGTCCTCTTCGGAGGAAAGCTTAGAGGAAGAAGATGAGCCGCAATTTTGGAGGCAGGACCCCCCATCTGATTCACGTGCCTTCATGTCCACTATCTGGAGGGGCATGAAGAAGATCTTTCGGGGGCAGGTTCGTCTTAGGAAGAAGGTAGAGGAGCAATCCTCGAGGTTGGATAGTATCGAGGGTGCGCTGAGACGATCACAGTCGGCTGGACCTAGCACCACTGCTGGTCCAAAGCGACGGAGGGAGTAGCTTCATACCTTTACCTATTTCATGCATCATTTCATCTTGCATACATTGGGACAATGCATGAGATAGGTATGGCGGGGTAGATGCTAACCTAGGATTTTTCATTTTCTTTTTAGGCTTTTTATTTTTTTTTTTAGGATTTTCACTTTCTTTTTAGGTTTTTATTTTCTTTTAGATTTTACCTTTCTTGGAGATTTTCTATTTCTTATTAGATTTTACTTTTTTAGAAAAAAGAAAAAAAATAATAAAAAAAGGGAAATTCTTGATCCATGCTTAAAGAATCAAACTTAACTTTAGGAATTAAGGAAGCTCTAAACTAAGATTTCTAATTATAAGTCGAAAAGAGGAGTTTTGTTAGATTTTTAGGTTAAGTAATAAAGGATTAAAAAAATTACTAGATTTTATTCTTTCTTTAGGATATATACATTAAACATATTGAAGGATTAATTAAAGACTTTGTGACTTTATTTACATATATATATAAAAAAAAATATAGAAAAAGAAAAAAAAGAAATAATAAATATAAATATGTATATAAATAAATAATAATTACTTAGCCACTAATTAAGCTGGTTAGTCGTGCCTCAAGAAGCATTGCTAATCACGCCTAAAGGTGGTTAAGTCCTTAAATTCCTTCGTGGCCTTTTTTACTCGAGTCATCGAACCCTAGGGATGTTTTCTCATCTGGTGCCCTAAGACCGTCTGGTTTGGGAGTCATCGGTAAGAGACTCGTTACAAGGGTAAACTAGAAAGCCTAAGGATGCTAAGGAAACGTAAATAAATAAATATTGTATATATAAAAAAAAAGTTATATATATTAGTAAATAAATGAACTTAGTCTAAGAAAGATCCTTCATATTTATAGATGTATATATCCTAGGATTGATGCAAAATCCGGTTTTTGATCTTTTCCCTAAAAACTTAACCTAAGATGAAAACAAAACTCCAATAGATGCTTATAAAAATGATAAGTTTAGGGTAACCTGAAACCTATAACTTAAGTGAGAATCTTTAAAACATGGATCAAAATTTTCACTAACCCTTTTATTTTTCTTTATGGATTTTGTGGGTGCAATCCGCTGAAAACCCTCAGGAGACAACACTCCTCCTCTAGGGTAACCTAGAGGTTTAACGGCTTGTTGCACGTGCTCAGTGCAATCGTGTCACCTACGAAAGTGGTGTAATAAACTAGTTAGGATTTTCTTTTTCTTTCTTTTTTGCTCGAGGACGAGCAAAAGCTAGGTATGAGGGTGTGATTGTTATTCATTTTTACATATTTTACCACATCCATACCATGCATATTGTAAATAAAAAGGTGATTTTTTAATCTTTTTCTCTCTATTTTTGCAGGTCCATATTCTAATAGAGAAAAGGCCCAAAATCCCTTTAATTATCAAGAATTAAAGGAAAATAAATCAAAGCCCAAAAGAGAGCCCAAAGGTTGAGTCCAGGATCTGGAGAAATCCATGCGCCAAGTCAGACTTCCAGAAGGTCCACGTGGCTAACAACTTGTAACAAACTCGCACCAGAAATCTCGGCCTCAACGGCCAAGATTTTGCCGTGCTTTCTAGGATTTTGCCGCGTATCTGCGGCAGTTACAAGGCCGTTGAGCCGAGATTCTCTCCAACAACCTGGGCTCTAGAGGCTTCTCTCTGAGGCTATAAATACACCACCAGGGCCTTCGCAAAAACGGGAGAGAGAGGGAGAGAGAGGAGAGAGGAGAGAGGAGAGAGAGAGATTAGAGGATAGAGCTTGTATTTTGTAGGTTTTCTCTAGGATTTTTAGTGCTCTAGGTCTTCTTCTTCCTCCTAGAAATTCTGCAAGAGAGAGATTGTGAGAGAGAGAAAGCTTGTGTAAACCAAGGGGTGACAACTTGTGAAGAAAGGATTAATCCAATCTCCTTTCTCTTCTATTGCATTTTCTAGTACTTATTTGCTTTATTTCATTCAAGCTTTACTTTCATTGCACTTTTATTCATGAATTGCTTTTCTTTTCTTGTAATGGCTAGTAGCAAATTTCTTCTAACATGACTAGCTAACAACTAATCTTGCTTAACTTCTAACTCTTGGGTGAATGCAAATTCTTCATCTTACAATTGTTGAGTCTTTTTCATCCCCAATGGGTTACTTTCATACTTGGCAATATCTTGTTGTAATTCTCCATATGATTCATGTGTGCCTCATTTAGAGCCTTGTCTTTAGAACAAGTGCCTTGATGGAACATGGAGATGGATCACCGACCATATGCTATTTGTTGTACAACTTATTTACTTCAATTAATGAATGTTGTATCTTCTTCCTTAGCATCCCTTGAGTGGCAACTCTTTTGATTCCACCATTGAAAGTCTATTTTGAAGGCCTATGACATCAATGAGGCTACAAGACAAGTCCAAGAAGATCACCCGTCAATCAAGTGGGAAAGTAATTAGACCAACACGCAAGACAAACATATGCCGATGAATCAACATGAGGCAAGCATCACCCTAACGGAGATTAGTAAGTTAGCAAGTTAGTAATGTTAGCTAGTCATGGCTTTTCTTATCTAAAAGTCTTCTACAAGTTTTCATTCTTTTAGTATTAATTCCAAAGCAAATCTTGTTTTCGATTCTTTTCATTTTATTTCCATAGTTTTCATTTCATGTACAAACCAACCACCAATTCTTTCATTTCTTTTTCCATGTCTTTTGCATTCTTTTAAAACAAAGAAGAACCTTCGTTTTCTATCTTCACATTAAACCGTAAAGCTTCCATCGTGAGCTCTCCTTGTGGATTCGACCCGTATAGCCTATGCTACTACGGTGATTTGGAAAGGATACATCAATCATTTTAAATACATTGTGGAGTGATAAAGCACCTAAGGTTGACTCTAAACCTTCTCTCTTGTGTTGAATATTTGTGCAATCTACCACACTATCCCCTTTCCCAATCAGGGACATGATAAAGGAGGTCAATGTTTTCAACCTAGGTTAGCAGCCCTGAGATTTAGAAGATCAAACTTTTGAGGTTAATTACATTGAAAACTTGACGAGTGAGCATGAGGAGCTTAAAAATGAATTTGAGTTGGAAGATTTAAACTGGATGAAATTGCTGACTCTGCTGTGGATGGGCCTCGAACCCCATTATGTCAAATTCTGAAACTGAATTTGCAAACGCCTCCAGTGAGTCCCTCTCTTCTTTAAAGTTAAAAGCTTTACCAGAACATATTAAGTATGCATACTTAGAGAAAACGATACTCTACCAATCATAACCGCACCCCACTTGACCGAAGAATAGGAAGAAAGCTTGATGTCAGTTTTGAGAAAGGAAAAAGAAGCAATTGGATGGACCATGAGTGACATCAAGGGGATAAGTCCAACAATTGTGCAACACCGTATACATTTGAATGATGACGCGACTCCCAAAAGAGACCCACTGCGTAGGCTTAACCAGATTATGCAAGACGCCGTGAAAATAGAAATTCTCAAACTTTTGGACAATGGGATGATTTATCCCATCTCAGATAGCCAATAGGTAAGGTCTGTCCAAGCTGTCCCTAAGAAAGCTGGTTTTACAATAGTGGAGAACGAAAATAAGGAATTAGTGCAAATGTGATTACCAACCAAAATTTGTGTTTTCATTGATTATCGAAAATTGCTGCCACTCGCAAAGATCACTATCCCTTGCCATTCATCGATCAAATGTTGGAACGTTTGGCTGGCCATGAGTACTACTGCTTCTTGGATGGGTACTCAGGATATAATTAGATCCCTATCGCTTTAGAGGATCAAGAGAAGATGACATCCACATGCCTATTTGGAACCTTCGCTTACAGCTTATGCCCTTTGGATTGTACAATGCTCCATCACATTCCAAAGATGCATGCTAAGTCTCTTTTCCGATATGGTAGAATAATTTTTGGAGGTTTTCATGGATGATTTCTCCATTTATAGAGATATATTTGATCAATGTCTTCATCACCTAAAGTTGTTTCTTCAGAGATGCAAGGAGAAGAATCAAACTCTAAACTGGGAGAAGTGTCACTTCATGGTACGACAAGGGATTGTTCTCGGACATGAAATTTTAAGAAGAGGGAATGAAGTGGACAAGGCGAAGATCAAAGTCATGGCTAAACTTCCTATCCCCATGCGCGTAAAGACATTCGTTCATTCTTAGGACACGCATTTTAACTGATGATTCATCAAGAACTTTATCAAGATTACTAGACTCTTGACCAACTTTCTTATTAAGGATGTACCCTTCAACTTTGATGATGAGTATTTTCGCACATGGGAGAGACTGAAGGAAGAACTTATATCTGCACCCATCATTTCAGCTTCAGATTGGACGCAACCATTTGATATCATGTGTGATGCCTCTGATTTTGCCATCAGCGCCGTCTTAGGATAGCGCGTCGACAATAGGAAGCACCTGATTTATTACTCGAGTAGGACCCTGAATAACGTCCAACAGAACTACACAATGACTGAGAAGAAATTCTTGGTCGTTGTCTTTGCGTTGAGAAGTTCCTTCCATACTTGCTGGGATCCAAGACTATAATTTTAATGGATCACTCCACATTTAAACACCTCATAACTAAGAAGGAAGCTAAGCCTGACTTCCTCTATGGATCCTTCTGCTTCAAGAATTCGACCTGGAGATCCGTAACAAAATGGTATGGATAATGTGGTGGCCGGCCACTTGTCAAGAATTCCTAATGTACTGGTAGCACGAATCCCGATCAAAGAGGATTTCCCAGATCAGCACATCCTCTCCATTTTGAAAGAACACAGGTATGTTGACATTGTCAATTATCTGGTCACTGGACATTTACCTGCTGAATGGACAAAAGCTTCTTTACCTGAATACGGTACTTCTTCAGGGAAGAACCATATCTCTTCAAGTACTACCTTGACTAGATTATTCGGAGATGTATACCGAAGGAGGAACAAAGGAGTGTGCTAAATTCTCTGCCAAGAGCTTGCATGTAGAGGACACTTCGGTCCCCGCAAAATCGTAGGAAAGTCTTACAAAATGGGTTTTACTGGCCCACTTTGTTCAAAGACTCCTCCTATTTCTGCAAGTCATGTTCAAATTGTCAAAAGACAAACAAGATTTTGAGGCGAGACATGATGCCCGTAAACCTGATTCTCGAAGTTGAAATTTTTGACGTTTGGGGCATTGATTTTCATGGGTCCATTCTCAAATTCATTTGGCAACTAGTTCATCTTGATTGTAGAGGATTACGTCTTCAAATGGGTAGAAGTCATGCCTACTAAGGCCAATAACAACAAGGTGATTGTGAAATTTCTTAAGAAAAACATCTTCTCCCGAAAATACTATAGTACCTTTGCTGAAATTTTATTCTTTTTTTTCTTGTATAGATCCAGTTCACAAACCGGACATCTCTACAAACCTTCATAATCTTTTTTGTATAAGATACAATCATTAGGCAAGCATGTGTCCTCTTGTAATTCATACTCATAGAGCATAAGATCTTCTTGGTATTGTATGTACGATCTGGATTAACCTCAGAAAGCATATCTTACAAGAGATTGAGTAAGATCATAAAACTCTTATCGCTCCACCCATTTTCTACTTTCAAATTGTACGATCTCAACACTGCAGATAATTTAGTGAATTTTGAACAACCAATATATAAAGTTTTTCTGCATCATCTTTCAAACCCTGGATTAGGTGATCTTCTATATTATGAATTATGTCTTCTAATTTATCACTATCACACAATCGACTTGTTCTCTTTCATCACATTTTCTATCATCGAAATTAATCGGTCCACCTCTTGCATTCTCACCATGTCATTTTCATTTTGTATAACCTTTATCAAACCTATTAATGAATAAATAATCTCTCAATATTTCAACCGTAACATTCTAAAGGCAACCATATTTTATGCACAGATACTTAATATGATTATGCTTGTTGACATGCTTAACAACAAGCTTAATAAACTCCTCTACGCCATTTCAATATTCGGTACTTAACTTATTAGCATCCATCCATTTTCTATTCATTTTTAACTAGTTTAGACATCAAAAATAAAATACTGAATTAACAATACATAAAAAATAATGTATTGAATTAACAACATCATGTATCTTATAAAGAGTAAATTTACTTATCGCTATCACTGCACCACACACACACATCAAGTATGGTACATCACCACACAATAACCACGCACACATGCACATCAAGCATGATGCATCCCACCACCACCACACACACATGCATATCAAGCACACAACCACCACCACCCACACCTACACCTACACTTACACCCATACCCCCCCCCAACCACCATACACAAATATGACACACACACACACATCGAGCACGGCGCGCGCACACACAACACCAACACACACACACACACACACACACACACACACACACACACACACACACACCCATCAAGCATAACAACCACGAGCGCACATCAAGCATGTAACCACCACTACTACAACATACAAACCCTAACTCGAAACTCAAAAGCCTCGTTCCAATGTAATAAATAAGTAAATTATGTTTTGAGTTTTTGTTGTTTTTTGATTGTAGTGTATACTACAGTTAAAAATGCAAAATTATTTGAAAAGTAAGGTCTCAATCTCTTTTTATGATTTGCAATTTCATGATTCAATGCATATGAAATTGCAAATCCAATTTTGGCGTGAATCTATACGAGATAGTGCTATAGTACAAATCTAATTTTTTTTTAGCTTTGGTAATTCTATAGAAAGGTTTTGAGAAAAAAAAGTGAAAAAAAAAACCTTGCCAGATTATAGTTTATTCTGTAAAGACCAAACCTATTAAATGGAAAGCTCAAAACTAATGAAAATTCAAGCAAAGAAAATCCACATTCCTACTGGTTTCACAGGATGCCCTTCAGTTTCACTCCCATTAATTTTAGCACTTACTATCAACTTCTCAGCCTCAAATTCTCTACATAGTAAGGAAAATGTGCCACTAACTGTGTCAGTTCCAAATCCCCTACATCACAAATCTCTACCAATCTGCAACTCATCAAGTCACACGAAAACATCTCTCAAATCAAAACAAACACGACATACAACTCTGGATGAAACGCCAAGACCTCCAAAGATTCAAACGCCAAGACCTTCAAGCTTAACTGTGTGCTTCTAGATCCAATGATTGCCAACATAATCTTCCAAATCCCATGCAATAATCTAATCTTCCTTTACCACTATGCACATATATTTTTTTCGCATAATGTCCTGTCTTCTTCACCATCAATCACACACAAATACCCGCCGCCACCATCACTACCACATACAAACCTAGCTTTGCCCATAAGCCTCCCTTCAAAACCCACTAGCACAAACACCATGAACTACTCCATATAACACAAAAGCAATGAAATCAAAGCAATGAATTTAGAGGGAAAAGGGTTACCTTTTTATAGTAAAAAATTAGAGGGATCGCCGAAGCAGATCTCAAGCAGAGGGAGAGGAGGAGGGGCCGGCAGACGGACCTGGAGCAGAGTGAGAGGAGAGAGGGGAGAGTGAGCACGCGAGGAGGTGAGCCGACGGAGGAGGGGGAGAGAGAATCGAGAGAGACGAGAGAAGCGACAGAGACATACGAGATCGATAGAGGCTAGGGTAAAAATTGATTTCATGGCTGGCACGATTTTTAATGTTTTTGCACATCGGCTCTCCAAAAAACCGACGTAAAAAGTGTCTTATACATCAGTCTCGTAATAAGCCGACATCTAATTTTTGTTTTTGAATAGGTTTTGCATGTCGGTTCTTCAAATAACCGACATCTAAAGTCCAATAAAAAAAATTCAATTTTTCTATATAATTTTCCACATTGGTTTCCGCATAAACTGATGTGAAATATAAAGGTTAGACATCAGTTTATTCATAAACCTATGTTGAATAGTTCAAAAAAATCGATCATAATAGTATAATTATTTTATTTTCAAAATTGCTACCGTGTGTCCTTTTAACGCTGGTCCGCACATCAATCGATGTGAAAAGACAGACATGAAATCCCTTTTATATACTAGTGTAGGTGAAATTTTGCCGATTTCAGATTCGCAGTCTAAGCCTAGTTATTTCTATAGCTCCACCGAATGATTTAGTGATTAAACATTGTTTACCATTGTGCCTCCAGCACAGCTTGCACCTCTTGTTTGTGCACCTAGCTATAATGCTGATTTATCTTATATCTATGATTATGAAGAGTTTGAAATATCTGATTTGATAAATATTCTTGAAATGCTTTGGATGCTTGCAACATGTATGATATCTGATAATCTTAATACTACATTATGATTGACATTGGATACTATCCTGACACCTGACCACTGATACTGACACTGTATACTGATATTAATAATATCCTTGACACTTGGACATTGATATATCTTATATACTGATTGTAGTGTATATACTGATTACTGAATAGTACCATAACTCCTGATCTATTACATTACATTGTTTTCAGACTTGGTACCGTAACCCCTGACCAAATATAATATCTTACTCATGATAACTAGTTTACGGGGACTTACATGATTTCTGAACTAATATGAGAGAACTGGAACTCTTGATTACTATATTACTGATTACCGAATCCCTATATATGGGATACTACTAATACTGAACTCCGAATAGATCTCCATAAACATTTTATCATGAATATACTAAAACTATACACTGATCAAATAGTAATAATAAATTATTCAACATACATTGGGGCCAGGAAAAACTGATGACATCAATATAAATATGTCTTTATAATGGTTCTATGTTGTAACTACTGTTTTGGATCAACCTGAGGCTATAGGGGATAGTTTGATTTGAACTGGTACCCTTGTCCTGATTCCATTCTTGTTCCAGGGCATACAAACAAGACCCTTTGGCTTAGTGTCCGGTTTTAGAGTCTACCATCGGATGTCCTGAGGTCATTGTCCCCAGTATGCATGGGGCACATTATGAACCTGATACAGTTGATCTCCCATCAATTTTCAAGAACTAAAGTCATTTTATTCATAAGTGGATGTATTTGTACCGAAAACACATATTTAGACATATAGATTGGATGAATAATAAGAATGTAATAGCCCAACAATGATGATGTTAGAAACGTGTGATATTTGGTCTCTCTTTCATTTGAATTCTGGTACTCCTATTCAGATCCAAGTGTGTTCTACCATAGTATAAACTCTAGTATAAACTGCCAGTGATAGGTGTCCCTGTTAGGGAGATGATTAAAATATCAGGAGGTACTAATAATCATTATTGTAAACATAATGCACTATTCCTTACCCCATACACTACATACTGGAAAAAACTCTCTCTATTACTTTCAGAAAAGAATCATTGGTTTGACCGACCTGAATAATTATTTGATAATTATAAAGTCAGGAGCGGATGTTATTCGATCACTCCCTCATTCGAACAATGGTATCCATATACCATAATTCAGATATATTCCATTGGAAGTATGGACTCCAATATGAGCTGCCAGTGGTACGAGACACTAGAGGGGAATAATTGCGATAACAAACGATACTGATTATTATTATTATATAATTAAGTTATTCTAATTATCAATAATACAAGAATTTCAAATATAATTGATACTCCTGATACTGAACTACTACTATTAGAATACTGAAATCACTGATTACAAGAATATTGACAAACTTATTGAATAGCAACTCTAGTTGTATATATTTGATTGTTGGTGAAATGAGATATGTGGGGGGGGGGGGGTGTGTGTATGAAAGTTTTCTTATTTGGATTATTCTTCTGATGTAGTAATCTTATGAATCTAGAAATTGAGCCTATACAACTAATTTTGCATACAGCTACATTTACCAAATAACCTTAATGCCCAGTTGATCGTAAAGTGAGGTATATGGTATATATATGAGGGTTTTCTTTTTTGAATTATCCCCTAAACTTACTAATCTCATGTATCCAGAGATTAAGTTTATACAATTGGCTTTGCCTACATTTACATGTATCATATACATTTGATGACTTATACATCTTCGAATAAATAAGCTTTAAATATGATTCTAGCTATGTTTACTGTTCACTGACTGTCTGCTTGCCTTAAATGCACGATCCATTGATATTCTTGAACACGTGTGTTTGCCTGAGCACGCCATTTGGCACTCATTTTATGTACTTATTGGGTTGTTTTTCTGACAACCCCTGAACCTGCATATCCAGATTTCGAAGCTTGGACATTAATGAAGATCTTATAGCTGATTGGAATGCGCAGTGAAATCATGGAGACTTAGATCTTCCTGATCTATTCCTTTGACCTGGCTCTGAGATTCTTTTTCCAGCTCGTGAGCATTGGCCAGTATTACATCTTGTAAACCTTTTGTAATTTGTAATTTTGTACACTCCAATGATGTGATATTCATGTAATATTGAATCATATTCTATGATAACAATATACTGGACTGTAATATTGGAATGTATAATACTACTGTGCTTCTTTATTCTGATTCCAGGCTGTACTGATATGCTTAGCATGTATACGTACGGGTATTTTACTCTTTGTATATATGTTGCAGTAGCTTTTTCGTACCAAGGGCGGGGAGTTACAATAATCAAAATCAAAATCAGAGTAAATAAAGTATTAGGGGAAAAGGGTTTAGCTGATGATCGAGGCATGCTGGCATTGTCCCAAGAATCAAATTATCCCCCTCTCGTGCAGCGCTTCACGACAATGAACTCAAAGATACAACGACCTTCGGTCAGAGGACCTCCTTCTCATCAGTATGGAATCCAAGAAGGCTTTTGCAAATTCTTCTAAAGTTTTTTGAGAATTAGTAGAGATTGAAAGTTTAAAAAAAAATCTGAGCTAACAAGAAGAAGAAGAAGAAGAAAAAGGAGGAGATGGAAGGAGGGAGAGGGGTGGCACGGGCCAGCGTGGCGGTGGCACCAAGCCTGGTCGGCGACGGCAGCCAGGAGGCCAAGGTCACTAGGTTGAGGCACTGAAGGATGTGGGTGGCCATGGGTTATGAGTGTGAGGTGAGATTTTAAGAGAGAAAGAGAGAGATTATATGAGAGAGAGAGAGAGAGAGAGAGAGAGAAATATCGATTTTTGTTCGATGATTTTTACTATTGTAGAGGTGGTATTTATTGGCTCATGAAAGAACTTATTAGGTTAAAATTAAACACATAGGAAAAATGTGTATAATAACTTGTCATAATTAAAATGTCATTAATTGGCTAACAATTGATTAATTGCTTGATGGTCACAATTAAATTGTAGTTAATTTGTTGGAAATTGATTAAGTGCATGTTGGTCACATATGAAATTGATTGGTAGTTACATGTTGATCTCATTTGAAATTAAGTAATTAATTACAAGCTTTCGAAATAAAAACATGTTAAAAATAAAAAGAAAAATGAGATGAAAGAATATAGCAATTCAAATCATGTTTTAAATACAAGACTCCAACATTCTTTTCTTCCTTAATCTCGTATCTAGGCTTTGTCTTCTTATTCTTCTTCATCTCCTTTCTCTCGACGTCCTTCTCCTTTTGTCTGTCTTCTTATCGCATGAGTCTTATGCCATCTTCCTCGTAGAAATTACATTCTGCACCTGCTCCTCCTCTTCCATGCCCATAATTTCACCCCATCATCTTTTATCCTGGGAGATGACGGCAGCAACTCCTGCTGCTGCTGAAGTTCAATGTAGCATGTTAGTCTTTGAGAGTATTTCAAAATTAAGTAAGTTTTTTTAGTCCCACATTGGATAGGAAAAGAACTCTTTAGTATTTATATATGGAGTCTCTTTCATGATGGGTTGTGTGGGCTAAAAACTAGGGGGTGCTCGCGCGCACACAAGCCCTTTGAGGCCCAGTGAAGAAAATTTGGTTACCGAGTCCAGAAAACCTTAATTGCGCATGTGCGCTCACATCACACGCGCAGGGGGTGCAAATTCGGGTTTCAAAGCCTCGCGGGTGTGCCCGAATAGGCTAAGTTTTACCAATTTTATTTTTAGATTTAAAATTAAAATAAAATCTTTCTAAATCCAGTCATAATATTTGGGCCAGAGATAGCTATTGAGATTCGTATCTTTCCATGCCATGTCATATCAGAGTTAGCCGTTGAGAGCTCTCTACCCAAGTTCTGCAGTGACACTTTCCAAAGCAATATTGTTCCCCTACATAAGGAAAGATTTCTTCCTCTGTCTAAGAATTATTTTCTCTGCCTAAAGATTTTCTAATGATGATAAACTCTCTTTATAAAGGATCTATTCCTTGCTCTCAATAACACAACTCAACCATCTTCTTCCTCCTCTGAAATCTTCTTAAACTCTTCAGTTCTTTCTTGCATCTCTGGAGGAAACAAAACTGAGCTGTTCGAAGGCTTGTGCATTGCGAGTGCACGCTTGCAGGGCCAGCGATCGTTGAATCCTGGAGGGTAGGCCGCCATCAACCTACTGCACCGAGATACTCTCTCAGAGGAGCACGATCTACTCTTAAGTACAGTGCTTCGCACGCCTCGATCAAAATAGAGAAGTTTCTTCCTTCTTGAAAGTTTAATTTAAATAGCTTAGTAGTATTTCATACATTATTTTTCAACAATCTTAAGAGTAGATATGGATACTACTATGGTTGTTACTACTAATGTTAAGTCTCTGCCTGACATCTCTAGAATTGAACCATTTAATTGAACCCACCATAAAAGATGGCAAAAAAAGTTATGTCTATACTTGATGTAACTGGTTATGCCTTTATATAACTGATCCTAAACTAGAGAAAGAAAAAGAATTGCAAAACTAGAAAAAAAGCCAACAAAATCTGTAGACACATCATTCTCAACACACTTATAATGCACCGTTTGATGTTTACTGTCCTTATAAAACTGCAACTGAAATTTTGAAAAGTCTTGTTAAGAAATACATTCTTGAAGATGCTGGAACTCAAAAATTTGCAATTGAAAATTTTCTGAATTTTGTCATGTCAGATGAAAAAGATATTTTCTCTCAAATTCATGAATACCATGTTCTAATTGATGATCTTAAAAATGAAAATATCACCCTACCCGAAGCCTTTGTTACTGGAGCCCTAATTGAAAAATTACCCGACTCATGAAAAGATTACAAGAAAGAACTAAAGCATAAAAGAAAATAAATTAACCTTGAAGATGTAATAATTCATATCAGAATTGAAGAGAAAAATAAAGAAAGAGAGAAAACAGAAAGGGCCAAGGAACTTACTTCCAAGGCACATCTAATTGAAAGCAAGCTTTCTAAACCAAAGAAATATTTTCATAAGCCAAACTTCAAATCAAATCAGAACCCTAAGATGAAAAGAAACCCTAACTTACTTTCAAGAAGAAAAGAAACTGTTTCGTGTGTGGCAAGTCCAGACACTACTCAGCACAGTGTAGGTTCCGAAAAACTGGTGAGGCTCCATCCAAACGACAAGCTAGCCTAGTTGAGAGTGACATTATTGTTGCCGTAATCTCTGAAGTTAACATGGTTGCATATAATAAGAATTGGGTGATTGATTTTAGGGCAACCCGACATATATGTGCCGACAGAGGAGCTTTCTCTTCTTGCTCCTCTGTTGATGACGGTGAGCAACTGTTCATGGGCGATTCGAGACCCTCACCTATTGTGGGTAAGGGAAAGGTGCTTCTCAAGCTTACTTCAGGGAAGATCCTTTCTCTTACAGATGTGATTCATGTTCTGAGATTCGTTGGAACCTTATTTCTCTTTCCCTTCTTGGAAAATCTAGAGTTAAGGTCTGCTTTGAATCTGATAAAATTGTAATAACTAGGAATTGACAATTGTTGGTAAAGGGTACTGTAGTCAGGGTTTATTTATGTTGAATGTACTTGAAATCATGGATGAAAATGCATCTACTTCTTCTACTTACATGATTGACTCTTGTGATCTTTGGCATAGTAGGTTATGACATATCGGTTTTTTTTACATTAAGAAAATGAAAGATATAGATTTCTTGCATAATGTAACTATATCTGATCATGACAAATATGAAATATGTGTTGAATTTAAATCCACTAAGAAATCATGCAAAAGTGTACAAAGAGAATCTGAATTGCTTGAGCTTATTCATAGTGATCTTGGTGACTTAAAAAATAACTTAATTAGAAGTAGTAAAAGATTCTATATTACCTTTATTGATGACTGTTCCAGATATACAGTAGTCTATCTGTTAAGATCTAAAGATGAAGCCTTTGAAATATTTTTGAAATATAAATCAGAAGTTGAAAATCAACTAAATAAGAAAATCAAGAGATTGAGATCAGATAGAGGTGGTGAATATGAACTTAAACAATTTAATGAATTTTGTGAACAACATGGCATAATTCATGAGACTACCCCTCCATATTCACCTGAATCTAATGGTGCTGCTGAAAGAAAAAATAGAACACTCAAAAATATAATGAATGTTATGCTTATAAGTTCGGGTGCACCTTTGAATCTGTGTGGGGGGGGGGGGGGGGGGGCTATACTCTATGCTTGTCATATTCAAAATAGAATACCCTATAAGAAAACCGGTATAACTTCATATAAAATCTGAAAAGGTCATGCATCAAGCTTAAACTATTTAACAGTGTGGGGGTGCCTACCTAAGGTTCATCTATCTGAACCCAAAAGAAAGAAACTAGGACCAAAAACTTTTGACTGCATGTTTATAGGCTATGCACATCATAATGCTTCATATAGGTTCCTTGTTACTAGAAGTATAATAATGTTATGGAGGTCAACACTATAGTTGAAACTAAAAATGCAGAATTCTTTGAGCATGTTTTTCCATTGAAAACTCATGTTGATAAACCTTCTCATGTTTCATCAACTAGTCATGCACAAGAATCTGATGATAATGAAGAGATTGAACTAAGAAGAAGTAAAAGAGTTAGAAAAGAAACTGACTTTGGTAAAGATTTCTATACATTTTTTGTTAGTGATGACCCTCTCACTTATAAAGAGGCTATCTCTTCTCCGGATGCTCCATTCTGGAAAGAAGCTATTAATAATGAATTAGAATCCATATTATCTAATCACACTTGGAAACTTATTGATTTACCACCAGGTGTAAAACCAATTGACTTCAAATGGATATTTAAAGAAAACTGAAACCTGATGGGTCTTTGGATAAATTTAAAGCTAGATTGGTTGCTAAAGGATACGCCAAAAAAAAGACTTTGATTATTTTGATACATTTGCTCCTGTGACTAGAATTACATCTATTAGAGTGTTGTTTGCTTTAACATCTATTCATAAGCTTGTGATACATCAAATGGATGTTAAAACTGCATTCTTAAATGGAGAACTGGAAGAAGAAATATATATGGACAACCTGAAGGTTGTCTGACAACAGGAAATGAACACAAAGTCTGCAAAATTGTAAAATCTTTATATGATTTAAAACAAGCACCCAAATAATGGCATGATAAATTTGATAGTGTTCTTATTTCTTATGGTTATCAGATTAATGAGGTTGGTAAATGTATCTATACTAAATTTGAGGATTATGTTGGTGTTATCATCTGTTTATATGTTGATGATATGCTTATATTTGGTACAAACTTAGAAATTATAAATGACACCAAATCATTTTTGTCCTCTAATTTTGATATGAAAGACATGGGTGAAGTTGATGTGATCTTAAGAATTAAAATAACTAGAGATTCTGATCGTATCATGCTTTCACAAGGACACTATATAGAAAGAATGTTGAAAAGATTTAGTCATTTTGACTGCACTCCTATTTTCACACCTTATGATGGTAGCATTCACTTAAGAAAGAATAAAGAACAAAGTGTGTCACAATCTGAGTATGTTCAAATCATTGGTAGTTTAATGCACTTGATGAATAATACACGACCTGACATTGCTTATGTCATGGGACGACTTAGTCGTTATACTAACTGTCCTAATAAAGACCATTGGACAGCATTATATCGAGTGCTAAAGTATCTAAAAGGATCTATTAATTATAATTTAACATATTGTGGCTTTCCTTCTGTTTTAGAGGGATACTCAGATACTAACTGAATTTCCGATTCTGATGAGTTAAACTCCACAAGTAGATATGTGATCACACTTGGTGAGGGTGCGGTGTCTTGAAAATCATTCAAGCAAACCATCACAGCTCGCTCCACTATGGAGTCTGAGTTTGTTGCCTTAGAGAAGGCAGGTACTGAAGCTGAGTGGCTCAAAAATCTTTTGATTGATATACCAATTTGGAAGAGACCAGCTCCGTCTGTGTCATTCATTGTGATAACCAAGCTACTATTACTAGAGCTAAGAATAAAATATACAATAGAAAGAATAAGCATATACACCTAAGACATAAAATTGTAAAGTAGCTGCTAGATAATGGGATTATATCTCTTGACTATGTGAGGTCAGAGCTAAATATAAGTGATCCATTTACCAAACTACTAGGGAGAAACTAGTGGAGAATACATCGAGGGGAATGGGACTCATGTCTATAACAAAGAGTCAAAAATGATAGTAACTCAACTTATGTGATTGATGAACTCATGAAGTAGGTTCATATGGGTAATAACAAATCATTTATTGACTTGGAGATGCACTATCATTATTTTGTTATTGAGAAGTCCCTTCCTATGATGTAGATAGTGCAAATTGCAATGTACAAAGGATGAGCATTAGGTCTTAATGGATTATCATAGCCCTTATTGGGTCGTGTGTTTAATTGCAATGCACACTTGATGGATCCACCTATATGAGTGTGGAAGTGGGGCGCTTCCTATGAGAATGTAGACATATTCTCTAGAGCGCTCATGAATATCCAGGTAGGACGCATGGCTGATTCGCGCCAACCCTTTTTGAACAGCTCGGTTCTAAGAATGATATGTGGGTAGTAGTCAATGATCCATAATTAGGAAGATTGGTTCATAAACATTTTATGTTTCACCAACTTCTTGTGGGACACACCTACATATCCTAGGTAGTGTTCCTAGACCAAAAGTCACCATTATTGATAGCATTGAGTTCTCATGTTTCCTCCATATTTGATTCCTCCTCTTCTTCTCTCGTTCCTATTATCCTTCCTTTTAATTTTGAAATAATGGGGGATTGTTAGTCTTTGAGAGTATTTCAAAATTAAGCAAGTTCTTTTAGTCCCACATTGAATAGGAAAAGAACTATTTAGTGTTTATATATGAAGTCTCTTTCATTATGGGTTGTGTGGGTAAGAAACTAGGGGGTGCTCGCACGCACACAAGTCCTTTGAGGCCCAGTGAAGAAAATTTAGTTACCGGGTCCGGAAAACCTTAATTGTGCGTGTGCAAATAACTGCCTATTCGAGCTTATGCTACTGCTGCAGGTGGTGCTTTTGGGGGCAGCAGCAGCAATGGGCAGTATAAATGGCTCAACGGGCCAAAAGCTTTGGAGGTGCAATTTACCCCAAAAAGATGCCTCAAATTGTGTTCACTCGATGAAGGAGTGCGAGTGTGTGACCGTTAAGGAACTGGAGTCTTGGATTCTATGTATAATTACATGCAATAGTATTTAATTGTTCCTGATTCTTTCACCTATAATTCCCTGTATCTAGATTAATTGATTTAATCGATTGATGAATTGAAGTGCGTTCTACTTATGAATTTAATGAAGGAAAAAGAGTTGACAAATGAAGGGATAGAAGTGTGCACGGGGATTTGAAGAGGGAAGGGATGTTGCTTAACGGACCAGTGCCCTGTTCCACGCATGGGGCGGCCCAATTACACTCACCTTGAAATAATAATAAATAATATCATTAATTCAATAATTCAAGCACTATCTACTATTTATGTGTACTCCAGTCTCCCGCAGTTGCAGAATCGGAATCAATTACGGGTGTGTTTGGTTGCAAGGAAGTGGGCGGAAGTAAGGAAATGGGAAAGTATAATTGCTCACTTCCCTATCCATCCAAACACCAGAAAAGGAAAATAAGAAAATCCTTTTTCCTTTTCTCTTTTCTCTTTTACACAATCATTTCCTCACTTCCAGAGTGCTACAGTTAATTTTGTGGTAATGTAAATCTCATTTGTGATAAGTTGTAGCACAAAACAGTTATTTTTTTGTCATGTAAATCTCACTTGCATTTTAATTACAGTCTATTTTTTATTTTTCATAATTAATTTTTATTTTAATATTATTTTACGGTCAACTTTGTGGTCAACTTTTCCAATTCTACTTTCACATTACCATCCAAACACCGAAAAAAACAAAACATTTTCAAACCACACTTCCCTACAACATCCAAACACCAGAAAACTTACTAACCAATTCTCAAGTTTTAAAGGGAATTATTACCACTTCCTCACTTCCACCCTTAACCAAACAGGCCCGTACACAATACTTTGGAAAGCAGTCACTAGACCCCAGAGGATTTTGCCGGTGTGGTTTATGCTCATAACAAACATCTCGTCCAGATCTGGGATTTGATACTGGTGGCCACCTTTGTTACTATCGAGGGACGGGAATTAGTTCCTGAGCGAGTATGTGCTCGGGAAGCTGACTCTGACTTCCAGCTTCCTCGTCTCGCTCACGTGCACCCAAAATCAATCAAAGCACAGAGCCCATGTTCACTTTACTGCTAATTGAGGTCAACATGATGCAAATTGTGACATAAAATCAGTCAGTTGTTGCAAAGAAAAGTGTAGACCTTTACTTCATGAAGCAGGGTTCAAAGTATCGGCTGACTCGTATCCGACTCGACTGGTACCGATATGAGTCCGAAATATGAGTCGAAAGATCCTTCATTTTTCGACTGACTCGGAGCGACTAGACATCGACTCGGTCGAGTCCCGCTACAACTCGGGTTTGACTCGGCCGATTCGACCGAGTCGTGGCTGAATGGGCCCTGAGTCAAAATCATTGTTAACCCATGAGCCTCATCGTCTTTTCTGCAAGTAAAAGGGGAGAAAGGGGGGAAAATCCAGGTCTTACCATTCTTCTTTCGTGTCGCCCGTGAGCCCTCGTCGGCGGCGATCTCGTCTTCCCCACCTCTCTTGCTTCACCACAGCCGCTAGTGTTCACCTCATGTCTCTCTCTTCCAGTCCCTCCCCCTCCCCGCCTCTCCCTCTATCTCGATATCTCTCCCTCTGTCCCTCTGCCTTTCTCCCCCTCCATCTCCTTTAATCTCTCTCTCTCTCTCTCTCTCTCTCACTCATTCTTCCTCTTTATATATTTAATATAAATTAAATATTTATTTTACTTTAATATTATAATATAAATATAAAGTAGATATTTAATTTAATATAAAGTTGATTCAATATAAAGTAGGTATTTACTTAATTTAATATAAAGTTAATTTAATTTAAAGGCATCGATATAGGTTTGAATTTTAATTTATTTTAAAATATATATTTAAAATTTATAAATCTGATTTTTAAAATTAATATATAGATTTTATTTTTAAATAAATCCGAGTTTTAAATTTAACGAGATATGATTTAATTTAGTTTGACTTAAGTATAAATACAGGAGATTAAAACGTATAGTTTGATTTAAGTAAATTTTAAATAGATCTCTCTAATTATAAAAGAATTATTATGCATATATTTTGATTTGTTTCTATCGATAACATGTGTATTTATATTTTCACTTTAAGTTTAATGCGCTATGTGATATATTTTGAAAATGTGATACGTGAATATTGATGTCTACAATTTTTTAAAAAAATTTCACGTTTTTTTTTAAAAAAATGACCTAATATTTTGCGTGTATCATTCGAGACCGACCTTCCTCATTGTTTGTCAAGTCGGTGATCCATACCGTGGCCTTGGAGACTGACACAAAAAGTTTTAAGGTTAATCGGAAATTTTGGGAAAGCTTTTCGCGATCAATTTAGGGCCTGTTTGTTTCGTTGCAAAACATCGCAAGTCGTAAGTTGTAAAATGAGAATGGAAAAAGTGAACTGTAGCAGAGAAAATATATTGTGTTTTACGGTGTTTGGTTGATAAAGTGAAGTATAAATGAAAAAGTATATTGTGTTTTACGGTGTTTGGTTGATAAAGTGAAAGTGTAAATAGTAAAATATATTGTGTTTTAACGTGTTTGGTTGGTAATGTAAAAGTGTAAGTGAAAAAGTTTACCACAAAATTAACTGTAGCAGTGATTTAAATATTATAAATACTATTAAATTAAATCTACTATTACAAATTAAATTGTATTAATAAATTTGAGATAAAAAATTAATATTCTTAATATTTTATTTATAACAATAATATTAATAAAATATTAGTATAAATAGTAAAATATTACTAAAATATTAACTAAATAAGTAATATAAAATTTTAAGAAAATCTAAAGAACATTAATAAATTTTAAGAGTACTAATAAAATATAAATATTAAAAAATGTTACAAAAATAATAAAATTAGTTATAATATTATAATATTAAAAATACTTGAAAATTATTATAATATAAATATTATTGTAATATTATAGAAATATAAAATTAACAAAGTAAAATATAATTATAATTTAATAATAAATTATCATTATAATATTATTATACTGAATTATTATTACAATATTAACATCATAAAATATTAATATAATAATAAAATATATTATGATATTAATAAAGTAATTTTTTATATTAAAAAATAATTAATTAAATATATAGTAAAGTATAATATTGTTATATTAATAAAATATTAACTCTAAATAAAATAATAAAAAATGGAATAAGTATTAATAATAATAAAGTATTAAATAAAATATTAAATAAAATATTAAATTAAATAGTAAAATAATTAAATATTAAAACAATATTAAAAACAATAAAAAAATAAAGATTAAAAATATAAAATAATTAAATAATTAAATAAGAAATTGAACACTATTTAAAATATTAAATATTTAATAATATTAAATTATATATTGATTATCAATTAACTGTTTTGAACTGTGAGTGTAATACAAGTCAGAGTTACATGACCACAAAATTAACTGTAGCAACTGCAAGTGAGAAAATATGAGTGTAAAAGTGAGATTTATATGACCACAAATTTAACTGTAGCAACTGCAAGTGAGAAAAGAAGAGTTACATTTTACAACTTGTTTTTCAGCGAAACAAACAACGGAAAATGGAAAAGAAGTTTTACGACTTGCATTTTGCTACGAAACAAACCCGCCTAGTAGAAAGCGCCAGCCGCTGGTTCTTCTGAATTTGAACAAAACTTTTTTAGTGGAAAAAAAAAAGGGGGCAGACCTAAAAGAAAAGAAACAGAGCCATCTGACTTTACAAATTACAATGATGCCTTTTTATTAATTCCGCACTGTGTAAACAGTATAGGGGCAGTGTGGGAAGAAAAGATATGGGGAACAGTTTAAGAAAACAAAACACAGAAAGTTGTCTGCTCGCAACAGTTTGAGAAAAGATATGGGGAACAGTGGAAAGGCGGGGGAGTGTTCCATTGCCGCAGGGCGCAGGTTGTGGGGACGCACTGCACAGAAGTTATCTGCTCGCAACCGGCCTACGATGTTCTTTGGAAATTGACTCCTCCTTTTTGAATAATAGTATTTTACTTGATAATTCAAATCATTTCTTATATATAATTTAAACAGTAATAAAGAAAACAAACACTTTTTATGTCCCAAATAACAAATAAATGAAAATTATAATAACAGCAATATCCATCATAAATCATTTCCTCAACCTATCAGAAAATAAAATTCTAACTTACTCTCATGAAAAGGAAAATAATTTCTCGATTAAATGAAGAATAATTAGTTCTCGCTAGGATGCAGCAGTGATTCAGGAAAATCATTTGTATCAAGTATTTAATCAAAGAAAAAATTAATTTGGGAAAATCGGGGCTCAAATAAAGAGCCGTCAGATCCTTTATCCAATGAAATAGACTTCCATTCATGTGTGATTAGCCAAACGGAAGATAAGGAGAGGAAAAAAAAGACAAAAAACTTTTTTTTTTTTGGTTGGGTTGTTGGGGGGGGACCGCACCATCGTACCGCATTTTGCTTTGGGCTACCGGATCACCGATGCCAGCTTTGTCCCCCATCTTATCTCCTTTCAGGTTTTCGGAGCTACTAGTAGAACCAGCAAACATCTTTGACGTAAATTTCACAAAAGTATCATGAAATTTGTGTCACGTTTCAAAAAAAAAAAATCAAAGTCTCAAATTTTCATCTTACTAATCAAATTTTTAAACATTAACATTTTAAAAATTTACCAATATTAAATATTAGTAAAAAAAATATTAGTGAAATCTAATATAATATAAAATAATAACTATTTCCTAATTTTTAAAATCATTAAATTTAAATTGATTAACCAATTAACAAATTAAATAATCAAAATTTTGCAAATGCTAATAGGTATTGCTACCACATGCAAGGGAGATGTGAGGCCCACAAGATTTTACAAAATGATTTTACAAATTAACTTTGCATTTTGCATGCAAGCTAAATAAAAAAATTTGTGTAAGTTGCAAAATATTTTACAACTTACAATTTTGCAAGCCGCCAAGCAGCTCCTTAGTTGCGAAAACAGGTTTGGCAGATTCAAATTGTTGGCCCAAAGGCCTATCACTCTAGTTTTGATAATGATTAACTCATGTAGTTATAGTACTAATGATCTTGTGTTTATATAGTTTCAGATATTTGATCAAGATCTTAGTCGGTATTTAGTTTCAACAAAAGATTCAAAGTCAAGTTTTGAAGATAGCACGTGTTGATTTAAGAGCTCGCGCATCAAGATCACGTCATGTACTCAAGAGGAGTCTAATTCATTGGATCAAGATTTGGACCAAGTCAGGAAGGTAAAGAAGATGTTCGTGAAGATTTGTGCCATGTTTGTAAGTGTTAAGATTTTGTTTTTAGATAAAACATAAATGATAAATTAGTTGTGGATTGATCAAGCTTATACACACACAAAAATTTACATAGTGCTTTCATATGAATAGTTTTGATTATAGAATATACCGTTTTGGTTTTGAGCTTCGAAGTATACATCCTTATGTTTCATGATTAGATTTGATCAAAACAAGTTTATATGGTTTATATGTATTTTGGATCTCATCCATACACATTGTTGGTTCAAATGTTTAGAAAAACTTATTTGATGTTTCTATATCATATGTTTGAGTTTTGTATTTATCAAACTTATTTTAGAGATTATTGTCAAAACATAGATATTTTATCTTATATGTGTATTGGATCATATCCATACACACTAAGCTTCAAAAGTGTTTAAAATATCTTATTTTTGTATTTGAAGAAGTTTTGGAAAAATTATTTTTCTAATTGAAGATTGATTTTGAAAAATACGGATTTTTGTTTAAGACTAAATTTCTATATCAGAAAAATGGTTCAAAATATTTGTAATATGTGTTAATTTTTGATCACACATATTTGTACTTCAAAGTATTCTAATGAACTTATTTTTGTACATTTTATGTGATTTTATAGATTTTATAACAGTTTATAAGACCAAGATTTAATCCCAAAATATCTGACCTGGCCTTCTGGCGGTCGACCGGACGGTCGACCGATGTGCACAGATACGTGCACGGGCCTTGGCTTGAGGGCCGGTCGACCGGGCGGTCGACTAATCCAGAGAATTCATTCTCTGGATCTGGCCCGGTCGACCGAGCAGTCGATCAGCCAGAGAGCTTTGCTCTCTGGATCTTGCCTCGGTCGACCGGTCGGTCGACCAACAGGTCACGACCATGGTGCGGCCGACCGTGCGGTCGACCGGCAACCCCAACAGTCAAAAATATGACCGTTGGCCGGTCGACCGGCCAGTCAACCGACAGGTCATCTGGCCTGCAGATTTAACCCCAATGGCTATATTTCTGAACTCTATTTAAGGGGACTGTTTTGGCTGGTTTTAGACAAGATTTGAAGAGGGTTTTAGAGTCAGTTTTTCCCATCTCTCTTAGGGTTTTTCTCCACTTGTTTTAGGGCTAAAATTTCTATATCAACAGGAGAGTTATCAAGAGTGTTTTCAAAAGAGATTTCTTGAGTTTTCCACCACAACTCTATCTTGTTTTTCTCACATAAACTTGAGCTTTCCATTGCTATATCAATCCTATAGGAAGTTTGTTGTGAGAGTTATTTTTTTGATCAAGAGAAGTGATCACAAGATTTCATTCTTGTATTGTGATGAGTTGTAAAGGTTGTGGCCTCGGTGAAAAGAGCTTTCTGGTGATCAAGTGAAGTGATCATCAAGCGTTCCAACTTGTGGTTGGAGGAGTTGTAAGAGGTGCGGCCGCAGCAAGCTAGTGTGCTTGCGTGTGTTTTTCTTGCGAGAACAAGTGAGGGACTTGCGGGTCTAAGAGCTCCAGTGTGAACTCGTTGAAGGTGTTGCGGCACCGAATGTCTTGCGGGATCGATTCTAGTGGAAATCCTTCATAGTGTTGAAGGCGGGGACGTAGAGTAAGGGTGCTCGAACCTCAAAACAATTCTCCCGTGTTTGCGATTACTTTCTCTCTCACTTGTGTTTATATATTTTGCATGTTTATATTGTTTTTATCTCTTTATGTGCTCGATATACTTGTGCTTAATTGATATATGCTTGAGATTGTTTGCTCACACTTATATTCAACCAAGAGAACCATAGTGGCACCTCAACTCTTAATCTAGAGGAGTCTTGAGGAGATAGTTCAGAGCCCTTCACCAGAAATTCGGCTACACTCTTATTTTATACCTTGTGTGTTAGCTTTATAGCTTTAGTTTGCATAAATAGTTTTTAATTCTGCATCATTTGTATTAGATTAGCTTGTACACCTATTCATACCCCTCTAGGAGTATTTCAATTGTATCAGAGCTTGGTGCTCTTGATTTGGGTCAACAACCTTGAGTTAAAGATCCTTATTTTAGCTAGTCATAATATTTGTTTACACACACACATATGGATTTCATGACACCTCCCTGTTGGCCCAAGAGGTTACACTCTCCAATTGTTTTGTGTTTTGATGATGACAAACCAAATTAGTGCTATTTGGTACTAACAAGTTTGCTAAGATGAGTTTCAGGTCTTGTACCATGTTTAGAGACCATTCGCTTAGCTATTGCAAGAACTTCTAAGTTCCACAAAGTAAGGAAGGAAATTTGCTCATCAAGGAAGGATCATAGAAGAGAAGGCACTAGCAAGGCATTGGATGGCTCAAAGACGTGAAGATTGCTCAGAGGTCCTTAGGTTTTGTATTTTTAGTTTTATAGCTTGTTAAAGAATAGAGATTAGGTTTGAAGCTCAATCACACACGTTTTTGCGCATATACTATTTCTTAGTTTATTTCCTATAAAATATACAAAATATTTTAGTACAAAAGCTTTCTTCTACAAATTTCTTTTTATGTTACATACTGAATTCCTGTTTAAAATAGTTTTGTTAAAAATATTTTTTCTCAAAATTCTGTCTTTATTTCGTTTTCTGACCTGATCCGGTCGACCGGCAGTCTACCGACAGTCGACCGAGTCTGTGTCAGGCTGGTCCGGTCGACCGGACCAGTCGACCGAGGTCCTGGCAGAATGCACGTATCCGTGTGCATGTCTGTCGGTCGACCGGGGCAGTCGACCGATATTTATTTTTGAGTCACAGTTTGTATCAGTCGACCGGGTCGGTCGACCGATAACCTGTAACGGTCGGAATTTTGTACTACCGGTCGACCGGCCCGGTCGACCGATCTGACCGTTTGAACAGTAACGGGCAGATTTTTAAGAGCTGTTTATTTTTGTCTTTTGTGTTTAAAAATTCGTTTAAGGATATATTTTGATCTAATTACCTCCTAAACATCAGTAAATATGTTTTATCCCTAAACCCTAGCCCTCTCCTATAAATAGGGGTGTTTGGGGAGAGATTGGTTACAACAACAATCATTGCTAAAAATTCAAAAGTTTAAGGCTTTCAAAGTTCTTGGTTTTTGTGCTAAATTCTCTCAATTTTCTGAAGGGTTTTCATAAGTTTTTCTCTGATTTCAATTTCTTTTCCTTACACAAAAGAGCTTCATTCCTACTCAATATTCTCTAAGGACCTTTGTAAGGGAAGAGATATTTGAAAGAGAGAGTTTGTGATCTTTTGACTACCAAGGAAATTACTTGTACTGAGATTGTGGAGTTGGGTACTCCATTGTAATTGAGATCTTTGTGATAGTGGAAGTAGCTAGAATCCTTCTGGGGAAGGCGGGGAGTAGAGCTGGGTGCTCGAACCTCGATAACATATCCTTGTGTTTGCGATTGGTTTACATTCTTGCATTCCTTACTCTACTTTGCTTGCACTTATTACTTGCTCATCATATTCATTGTCATACTTGCTTGCATTCATCTTGTGACTCTTGCTTGGTGATTGTTGTAGCTTTAATTTTTTTAAATTGCCCTTTGATTAGCATCATCACCTATTCACCCCCCCTCTAGGTGATTTTCAATTGGTATCAGAGCTTGGACTCTAGGTTTGGCTTAACATCCATAGAGAGATCCTTAAAATATTGCTAATCAACATTTTCATTTCATTCATTCATCACTAGTAAACATGGCCGACAACATTAAATCCCCACCTAAATTTGATGGCCTAAATTTCCCAATTTGGAAGGTTAGGATGACTATATTTTTGCAATCTTTGGGTAGCTTAGTGGCCAAGTCCTTGACTAAACCCTATGTAGCACCCGATGGTGATGAGAGCACTTGAACCGACCTTGACTTTAAACTATATGAGGCTAACTCCAAAGCCCAAAATTCCCTATTAACCGCCTTGAATGAGGATGACCTTACACGGGTAATTCATTGCCAATCCCCCTATGAGATTTGGCAACACTTATTGGTCACACACGAGGGGACTTCACAAGTCAAGAGAGCTAAGATAGATCTCTTGAGGTCCCAATATGAGTCATTTAAAATGCTTGATGATGAGTTTATTGATAGTATGGCTACAAGGTTTACTAAAATCACTAATGGTCTTTCTTCATTAGGTGATGACATCTCCAACGATCAAAAGGTGCGGAAAGTAATTCGGGCTCTTCCTTCATCATGGGAGATCAAGGCCACCACCTTAAAGGAGTTGAACGACAAGGACGAGATGGACATCATTAGTCTCATTGGGAACCTAAAGACCCATGAGATGGAGAAGAAGGCAAGAGAAGAAGCCACTACTTCAAAGAAGAAATTCATAGCCTTCAAGACTTCATCCACCAATGATGACGATGAAGATGACGAAGAAGAAGATGAGGAGCTAACTCTACTCGTGCGGAATGTCAAGAGGTTGTACCGAAAGAACAAGTTCAACTTCCGGAGAAGATTCGAGGGCAAAGAGGAGCGGAAGATCATTTGCTATAATTGCCGCAAACCCGGACATATCATGGCGGATTGTCCGGAGTTCAAGAAGAAGATGACTTCCTCCTTCAAGCCAAAGAAACCGGAGGAGAAGAAAGCCTACAAAGCAACATGGGATTCGGAAAGCGAATCCGAAGAGGAGGTGGATCAAGCTAACATGTGTTTCATGGCAAACACACCCAAGGTAACCCCTCAATCCCTTGATGATGAAGATGATGATGTAAGTAAGGAAGTTCTTGTACATGCATTTGTAGAACTTTCTGAAACTTATGATAACAAGAAACTTGAATGTTTAAAATTACAAAAAGAAGTTGCTTTTCTTAAGAATCAACTTGCCATTGTTTCTAAAGAAAAAGATGATATTTCTTCTAATTTCATTTCCATGCAAAAAGAATTTTGTGCCTACAAGAGTACTTGTAAGGCAAAATCTCCTATTATTGATGAAAAAGAAATTTCTTCTTTTAAATCAAAAATGAATGATTTTGAAAAAGTTTTAAAAGATTGTGCCTTTAATACTAAGAAACTTGAAGAAAAATTTTCTAAAAAGCACACATCTCATGCTAAGATTCCTCATGCTCACACTACACCTAACACGTCTCATGTTCATGCTCACAATGCCCATGCTCACAAATCACACACTCATTATGCTTTTAAATATGGTAGAGTGTATAGATGCACATATTGTCGCAAAAATGGACATTTAGCTAAGTTTTGCTATGATCAACTAAATAGAACAAATAATCTTGTTTGGGTTCATGACACTAACCCTAGAGGACCCAAGAAAATGTGGGTACCAAAATCAAGTCTTAAATTGTTTGATGTAGGTACACACCAAAGCTCCAAGACGTAGGGAGCGGTGGTACCTTGATAGTGGTTATTCAAGACACATGACATGGGACATCAACAACTTCACAACCCTATCAAGGTACATGGAAGGTGGCACCGTCACCTTCGGGATGACTCCAAAGGAACTATCATCGGTATAGGTAACATTCAAATTGGTGCATCTCCTATTATTGAGAATGTTGTTTTAGTAGATGGTTTAAAACATAATTTGCTTAGCATTAGTCAACTTTGTGATCGTGGACTTAAAGTTGTATTTGATGATACTTCTTGCAAGATTTTGATGTTAAATCTGATATTTGTATTCTCACCGATTTTCGTGATAATAATGTTTATATTATTGACATGCTCAATTTAGATTGTTCTACTAAATGCTTGAATGCTTTTGATGAAAATTCTTGGCTTTGGCATAGAAGACTAGGACATGCATCTTTTGACCATATTTCTAGGATTAATTCAAAGGAATTGGTGAAGGGTATACCTTGCTTGACTTTTGAGAAAGACCGCATTTGTAGTGCGTGCCAACTTGGGAAACAAACCAAGTCTTCTTTAAACCAATCAAGGATATCATGTCAACTAGGCCTTTAGAATTAATTCATATGGATCTTTTTGGACCAACTAAAACTAAGAGTTTAAATGGAAGTAGATTTGCATTTGTTTTGGTTGATGATTTCTCCCGTTTTACTTGGGTTTTCTTTTTGCAAAATAAAGATCAAACTTTTTCTCATTTTAAGATTTTTCGAAAAAGAGTTGAAAAAGAAAAGGGTTTTCCGATTTTGAGAATAAGGAGTGATAAAGGTGGTGAGTTTATTAACCAACTCTTCATGACTTATTGTGATGAAAAGGGAATTAAGCATGAAACGTCTTGTCCTAGAACTCCACAACAAAATGGAGTTGTAGAAAGGAAAAATAGAACACTTCAAGAGATGGTTAGGACAATGATAAGTGAATATGACCTCCCTCAATATTTATGGGCCGAGGCCGTAAACACCGCATGCTATATATCGAATCGTATTTATTTATGCAAAAATTCTTCAAAAACTTCTTTTGAAATGTATCATTCTAGAAAACCAAATGTTGCATATTTTAAAGTTTTTGGATGCAAGTGTTTTGTTTTGAATACTAAGGATAATTTGGGTAAATTTGATGCTAAGGCTTATGAGGCTATCTTTGTTGGATATTCCTCTACTAGCAAAGCATATAGAGTTTTCATTAGATCTTCTCAAACCATTGAAGAATCCATGCATGTTAAGTTTGAAGAATCTAATGTGTTTGTTGAGAATGTTGTAGAGTTTGAACCATTAGGTGAAGACATGGAGAGACTATCCTTGAAGGACTCACCCGCTCAAGAAGAAAAGCTAGATCCTATTGGTGAAGTTCAAGAGGATAAGGAGGAAAGCACTCAACCGCTTCCTAAAGCTTGGAGATACGCTACAAATCATCCTAAGGAGCTCATCTTGGGTGATGCATCTAAAGGAGTCACAACGCGCTCCAAACTCCATGACATATGTGGTAACTTTGCTTTTATTTCTCATTTTGAACCCAAAGGCATTCTCGAAGCCGAGACGGACCCATATTGGTTGCTTGCCATGCAAGAGGAACTCAATCAATTTGAGCGCAACCAAGTTTGGCACCTTGTTCCTAAGCCCCACGATAGACCAATAATTGGTACTAAGTGGATCTTTAGAAACAAGATGGATGAGTCCGGAAATGTCATTAGGAATAAAGCTAGGTTAGTGGCCCAAGGTTACACTCAAGTTGAAGGAATTGACTTTGAGGAGACCTTTGCACCCGTAGCACGGCTTGAAGCCATACGGATGACACTAGCTTTTGCATGTTTTAAAAATTTTAAACTTTTTCAAATGGATGTAAAAAGTGTATTTTTAAATGGTTTTATTAATGAAGAAGTTTATGTTTCTCAACCTCCCGGTTTTGTTGATCATGTTCATCCCGATTTTGTTTTTAAACTTGATAAAGCTTTGTATGGATTGAAACAAGCTCCAAGAGCTTGGTATGAAAGGCTTTCTAGTTTTCTCATTTCAAATGATTTTGTTAAAGGCAAAGTAGACACAACTCTTTTTACTAAGCATGTTGATAATGATATTTTAATTGTGCAAATTTATGTTGATGATATAATTTTTGGATCTACTAATGAGCTTTTGTGCAAGGATTTTGAAAAGGTAATGCAACTAGAGTTTGAAATGTCTTCCATGGGTGAGCTCAATTTCTTCCTTGGACTCCAAATCAAGCAATTGCAAGACGGAACCTTCATTAACCAAGCCAAGTATGCAAATGAGCTAGTAAAGAAGTTTGGGCTTGAAGGATCAAAGGCTTGCAACACTCCAATGGCAACTACAACCAAGCTTGATAAGGACGAACAAGGTAAAAATGTTGATATTAAATTATATAGAAGCATGATAGGAAGTCTTTTATATTTGACGGCAAGTAGGCCGGATATCATGTTTAGTGTGTGTCTTTGTGCTAGATTTCAATCGTGTCCTAAAGAGTCTCATCTTATTGCGGTAAAACGCATTATTCGTTATATTAAGGGCACTATTGGAATGGGTCTTTGGTATCCGAAAACTATAGATTTTTCAATGACTAGTTATTCGGATGCCGACTATGCGGGTTGTAGAGTAGATAGAAAGAGTACTAGTGGGACATGTCAATTTCTTGGTAATTGTCTTGTTTCATGGTCCTCTAGGAAACAAAATTCCGTAGCTCTCTCAACCGCCGAGGCGGAGTATGTTGCCGCGGGGGCTTGTTGTGCACAAGTCCTTTGGATGAAACATACTCTCCTTGATTTTGATTTGCACTTTGATCATATAAAAATATTTTGTGATAATACTAGTACTATACACATGACCAAAAATGCAAATCAACATAGTAAGACCAAGCACATTGAGATTAGATATCACTTTCTTAGAGATCATTTTGAGAAAGGTGATATAGATATTGATTATGTTTCCACGGATTTACAACTAGCCGATATTTTCACTAAACCTCTTGATTTTGCTAGATTTTCGTTTATTTGTGGAGAACTTAATGTTTGTATTATTGAATAAACATGTTTTTCATAACCCTTTTTGATGTATGACAAAAAGGGGAGAATAAGTTTACATGGACAAAAATAAGTTCATTTGGTCTTGGTTCCATATGAATTTATATGTTTTGTTTTTATGAATTTTTGTGTTTAAATAAATTCTTGTGTTTTAGTTGTTTTTGGTATTTTTGGTATCAAGAGCAATTTTTGTGTTTTATATATTGTGTTTTATATATTTGTTTTAATTGGTTTCAATAATTGGTGCATCATTTCAATTATTGGTATCTAGAGCATATTCTTGTGTTTTATGTATAGCATAATTTGAGGGGGAGTTTTCTCCTACCCTATATTTTTGTTAATAGCCTATTTGTTTTGTCATCATCAAAAAGGGGGAGATTGTTGCCCAAGAGGTTACACTCTCCAATTGTTTTGTGTTTTGATGATGACAAACCAAATTAGTGCTATTTGGTACTAACAAGTTTGCTAAGATGAGTTTCAGGTCTTGTACCATGTTTAGAGACCATTCGCTTAGCTATTGCAAGAACTTCTAAGTTCCACAAAGCAAGGAAGGAAATTTGCTCATCAAGGAAGGATCATAGAAGAGAAGGCACTAACAAGGCATTGGATGGCTCAAAGACGTGAAGATTGCTCAGAGGTCCTTAGGTTTTGTATTTTTAGTTTTATAGCTTGTTAAAGAATAGAGATTAGGTTTGAAGCTCAATCACACACGTTTTTGCGCATATACTATTTCTTAGTTTATTTCCTATAAAATATACAAAAATATTTTAGTACAAAAGCTTTCTTCTACAAATTTCTTTTTATGTTACATACTGAATTCCTGTTTAAAATAGTTTTGTTAAAAATATTTTTTCTTAAAATTCTGTCTTTATTTCGTTTTCTGACCTGATCCGGTCGACCGGCAGTCTACCGACAGTCGACCGAGTCTGTGTCAGGCAGGACCGGTCGACCGGACCAGTCGACCGAGGTCCTGGCAGAATGCACGTATCCGTGTGCATGTCTGTCGGTCGACCGGGGCAGTCGACCGATATTTATTTTTGAGTCACAGTTTGTATCAGTCGACCGGGTCGGTCGACCGATAACCTGTAACGGTCGGAATTTTGTACTACCGGTCGACCGGCCCGGTCGACCGATCTGACCGTTTGAACAGTAACGGGCAGATTTTTAAGAGCTGTTTATTTTTGTCTTTTGTGTTTAAAAATTCGTTTAAGGATATATTTTGATCTAATTACCTCCTAAACATCAGTAAATATGTTTTATCCCTAAACCCTAGCCCTCTCCTATAAATAGGGGTGTTTGGGGAGAGATTGGTTACAACAACAATCATTGCTAAAAATTCAAAAGTTTAAGGCTTTCAAAGTTCTTGGTTTTTGTGCTAAATTCTCTCAATTTTCTGAAGGGTTTTCATAAGTTTTTCTCTGATTTCAATTTCTTTTCCTTACACAAAAGAGCTTCATTCCTACTCAATATTCTCTAAGGACCTTTGTAAGGGAAGAGATATTTGAAAGAGAGAGTTTGTGGTCTTTTGACTACCAAGGAAATTACTTGTACTGAGATTGTGGAGTTGGGTACTCCATTGTAATTGAGATCTTTGTGATAGTGGAAGTAGCTAGAATCCTTCTGGGGAAGGCGGGGAGTAGAGCTGGGTGCTCGAACCTCGATAACATATCCTTGTGTTTGCGATTGGTTTACATTCTTGCATTCCTTACTCTACTTTGCTTGCACTTATTACTTGCTCATCATATTCATTGTCATACTTGCTTGCATTCATCTTGTGACTCTTGCTTGGTGATTGTTGTAGCTTTAATTTTTTTTAAATTGCCCTTTGATTAGCATCATCACCTATTCACCCCCCCTCTAGGTGATTTTCACTCCCATGTTTGATATTCTTAACATCCAAACTTGAAAAGTTAAGATGTTAATATACCTCAAAGCCCTAAGTATTCATATTTATCTTGCCACTATTAAAAATTCATATTGTTTAAATGACAAACATCTTGAGGCTAATGCAAAAGCCCTTCATGCTTTTAAATCTACCGTAAATGATGAATATTTATCTAGGGTTGCTAACTTTAATTCGGCTTTTATAGTATGGAACACCCTTGTCTCTCTTGCTGAACAAAAGCAACACTATATGGGGAGTGATTCGGATGATGGAAGTGTGCCACATGGTCCAAGGAGATGACCCCCTTGAGGTAAATTTTGAATCCAAGTTAGAAGAAGATGTTGACATGCCTTATGATGAGCTTGCATCTTTTTGTCAAAAACTTCTTGAAAAATATGATTTTTAAAAAATTAAAAATGATAAGTTGAAAAAGGAAAAAACATCTTTGTTAAAAGAAAATAATTCTTTTAAAAATAAATTTGAATGTGTTTAAAAAGAAAATGAATTTTTGAAAAGGAGAATATTTCCTTGTCTTCAAAATTAAATGACAATTGTAAAGGAAACAATACATTGAAAAATAAAATTATTTTGGTGGAAAAAGAAAAAGAGATTGTTTTGAAAGAAAATAACTCTTTGAAAAGGAAAATTATTTTAAAAGAAAATGATAGTTGATTCTTATTCTTGCCATGTCTCTCATACTAATAATGTTGCATCCTCTTTTGATAAAAATGAGATTCATATTTTGAAAAAGAGAATTGATTGTTTAAGCTCAAATTTAAGCAATTGTACATTTAACCATAATAGATTAGAATTCATGTTCGTAAGAAACAAATTTTACATGTTCATGCACAAACCCTATGGCATACTCACGCACACCCTGCTTACACCACTCAAATGCATGCTAGAGTGTATAAATGTACACATTGTGACCGCAAAGGTCATTTAGCAAAGTTTTGTTTTGATGAAATAAATCATATAAATTTTATGAATAAAAATGTTTGGGCTCCTTATGATGCTAACCCCCTTGACCCAAAAGGAAATGGGTACCAAATTCTCACCTCTTGTGTTTGATATAGGTGTGGGCTCTCACATGACGTGAGAGGTATGGTGCCTTGATGGTGGATGTGTTTGAGCTTGATGGACACTACATTAGATGCATCACCTTCAAGGATATTTGGTGGGAGGACCACCATGGTTTGGAGACCTAGAGATTGGTTTATTAGTTTTAGTAACTATCTCTAAACTCCTATTTTAATTTACATACTTTTGCAATTGATGATTTTTTAGCATGTTTTGGTTTCAATACTCATTATGTTAAATGTAATGTTATTAGACAAGTAATATACATAGATAGTCTTTGAGATATACCCATATTCATATGGATTCACATTTTGTGTTATCACTATTGTTTAACTACTATGTACATACTAGTTCTAAAACACGTGCATTTGGCCTAATGATCATGATTGTTTTATACTTCATGTGGTGAATACTTATTTAGATGTAGTTTTCGTTAAAACTTGTGTTTACACTTGTACAAGTAGTAAGCTATACTTAATTATTATATGTTTGTATTTCATTTCTCATTTGTACTCATTACATGTACGTGTATAACCGAATTTTGATGATTCTTTCATTTATACTTGTTTTTCCTATTTTTGTACATATTTTGCTTCATGTATATGTTATTTTTGTCTAAAACTAATAAATATACATGTATACCCTTGAGTCACTTGCCTTCATGCAAAAGTTTATTATGGACTCGTTTATGTTTGGGATGTACATGTATACTTTTCAGTTTCGATAAAACATACATATACCTAGAAGCTTGTTTAATTTTTTTTATATAAATTTTTTTTTTGGTTTTGATGTTTGTTTTGAGCCTTATTGATTTATTTCAAGAATATGCTATTCACATGATTCTTGTGCACTCACATTATTTTTGTTTACTCATAACTTTGTTTTCAAGAACTTTATATGAGAGCTTTATAAATCTTGAGTGTCAGTTTTTGTATAATACACATGTTTCATGAGATATATATGATTTGGTTTCATATTTGAAGGATCTTCAACAAGTTATTTCAAAAATTATTTTAAAGTAGTTTTGTATTCTTCAATTGGTAGAGTTTTCAAACATGTTAAATTATTTTCAAATTCTTATTTTTAAAACCCTACCAATCTAAGGGCGGATGGTTGGGAGACCATGCCTTTTATACCCTTATTGTATATCTTTTAGACTTATACATGAATAGGGTGGTAGTTATGAGTTATACACATAATCTTCATGTTATTTCATTTTTGTATACGCATATTTGTTTTCTTATATATGTATGCTTCAAATTTCAATTAGTATTTATTTCAATTGATATTTTCAATTTCAGACATACATATATATGATTTGATTGTGCTTGTTTTATAATATCTTTACATTCTTAAAGCACAAATTATGTTTATATTAAGCTTGATTTTATTTCAAATATTAATTGGTATCTTTACAAGCTTATGCATTAATTTTAATTGAAATTTATTTGGTATCAAAATGTACTTCATATTTCACCTTCAATTGATATCAAAATCTATTTTTGGTATCTTAAAATGTTTTTTCTACAAGTGGTACCAACTTTTATTTTTATCAACTACAATTTGATTTCATTGGTATCATAATTCATTTTGTTGACTTCAAGAAATTTCAAAATTTGTTTTAAAAGATGGTTTTAAAATTTATTGATATGTTTTGTCTATATGCAAGGGGAGCTTAACATCTCCTCTATATATAGATTCATGTTGAGTGTGGTTTACATATTGAGGAGCTTGACCTCTCTTCTTTATATAGTACACGTGTGTAAGGGGAGATTAACATCTCCGCTTATATATTAAATATTATGGTTTATGTGGGTTAGGGTCTAGTCATCCCTTGTCCATTAATGCATGTATGCAGGGGGCTAACTTTACGTCTCTCCTCTTCATGAATGTATATCGCATATACATCTTTATTGTTTGATTGTCCTTACCCCTTTGTTGATGAGTTGACAAAAAGGGAGAGAAAAATTTAGTGAGTTTATATATACATGCTTAATATTGATATTTATGTATACATATTTGTTTAGTTTATGAGTTTTAAGTGAATATCCTTATTGTTTATGCTATGCATGAGTTAAGGGGGAGCTTCTGTGAAACTTATCTTTAATCCATGCATATATAACTCCATGAGTTTTGTCATCATCAAAAAGGGGAGATTGTTGCCCAAAAACCTATCACTCTAGTTTTGATGATGATTAACTCATGTAGTTATAGTACTAATGATCTTGTGTTTATATAGTTTCAGATATTTGATCAAGATCTTAGTTGATGTTTAGTTTCAACAAAAGATTCGAAGTCAAGTTTTGAAGCTAGCACGTGTTGATTCAAGAGCTCGCGCATCAATATCACATCATGTACTCAAGAGGAGTCTAACTCATTGGATGAAGGTTTGGACCAAGTCAAGAAGGAGAAGAAGATTTTCAAAAGAAAATTTTCGTGAAGACTTGTGTCATATTTGTAAGTGTTAAGATTTTATTTTTAGATAAAATGTAAATGATAGATTAGTTGTAGATTGCTCAAGCTCATATACATACACAAAATTTATATAGTGTTTTCATAAGAATAGTTTTGATTTTAGAAAATACTGTTTTGGTTTTGAGCTTCGAAGTATACATCCTTATATTTCATGATTAGATTTCATCAAAACAAGTTTATATGGTTTATATGTGTTTTGTATTTCATCCATACACATTTTAGAATATTTAAAAAAACTTACTTGATGTTTCCATATCATATGTTTGAGTTTTGTATTTATCGAAACTTATTTTATAGCTTATTGTCAAAAATATAGATATTTCATCTTATATGTGTATTGGATCATATCGATACACACTAAGCTTTAAAAGTGTTTAAAATATCTTATTTTTGTATTTGAAGAAGTTTGAAAAAAATTATTTTTCCTATTGAAGATTGATTTTAAAAATACGGATTTTTGTTTAAGGCTAAATTTCTATATCACAAAAATGGTTCAAAATGTTTGTAATTGTGTTGATTTTTTATCACACATATTTGTACTTCAAAGTATTTTAATGAACTTATTTTTGTAGATTTTATGTGATTTTATGAGATTTTATAAGAGTTTATAAGACCAAGATTTAATCCCCAAAATATCTAACCTAGCCTTCTGGCGGTCGACCGGGCGGTCGACCGATGTGCAGAGATACGTGCACGGGCCTTGGCTTGAGGGTCAGTTAACCGGGCAATCGACCAATCCAGAGAGTTCACTCTCTAGATAAAACCTTAAATACAATCCCAGAGTTTTGAACATAGACATTTCAACCAGCACGGTTTTCTCTGAACTACGCTCTTTCCAATCTCGAACAAATTTTTGGCGCCGTTGCCGTGGAGGGTAATGGTTTTTACTTATTTTTTGAACTAAATGAATTTTCTTCTCTGTTGCAGGGTACATGTTTTGGAAACAAGAAAACAAGAATTGCAAAAACATAAAAGTGCTCTCGAACCTCTGCTCTAGAAAGCAGAGATCAAGTACCCTCAATTCTGCCATGAAAACGTGACAATTGCAGCGTTCTCGCGGTAATTTTGAGTTAACTGCTAATGAATTTTTTTTACAGGGCTGCTTGCATTGCAAAAAATCTGCTTGCTGCAATTATTATTTTTCTTGTATGCCATCACCAGGATTCTACTAATAAACTAACAGTAAAAACCTTGTTGAGAGTTAAAAATCTGCTTAGACATTTGCATTCTAGACACGTGTCTTCACGATTTTTTTACTTTACTGTTGAAGAGTGTTGGAGCAAGGTACATGAGCATTGTGTATAGAATAGGACTCACTCTTTGGCTGATTTATCCGCTATGAGTGAATCTTTTTTGATATATTCTGTACACTTGCACAAATTAATTCTAAGGGCAAAACCCAGATAAACAAGATAAGGTGGGGATTTCATCACCCTTTCTTAGACCAAAAATAACTTTTCAAGTACTCACAATCCCAAACCTAATTTTAAAATTGATAGACGTTGGCTCCTAGGGACATCTGGACTCATTAAAAGATTACCGAAGGTGGAACTTGTTTGAATCATACTCCTTTGAAATCAGTGTCTATTGTTGGGGATTAAGAGGTTAAGTCTCGAAGATACCGTGGTTTGGCATAATTAAGGCCCGTTGCTTATGCACGGATACCTCCCACCGTATTTTGCCCCTACCTGGCTGATTAGCTGGTGGTCGGATTCATACAACAACCTCCTCTAAGAAATCGCTAAGTTAGGAGTCATCTAGGTCCAGGTATTCTAGATTAGGCTTGGAAATTATTTTTCTTTTTTCTTGTTTGTTATTTTCCTTTTTATTTTTGTTTGTTAGGTGAACGTTGTTTGTAGTTTGCATGCAAGAGTGATCCAGGGATCCAATTATATCAAGGTTAGTTAGGAATACTCCACTTGCACCTGCATCACCTCCTGAGTTTAATCCAATCATGGCCAAGCGCGTGTCACTTCAGGACAAGTTTTACCCAATTAGAACATCACTTCCCTCCTGCTTTCGATTACCAGAAGCCAACGGTAACAACTTTGAGCTTAAGCCCCAATTTATAAACACCCTTCCTATATTTCATGGCTTGAAGTTCGAGGACACATATTTCTTCATCTGGGAGTTTAAAGAAGTATGTTTGATGATGTGAATTCCTCAACTGGTAGAAGACACCGTAAGATTGAGATTCATTCCCTTTGTCCTTAAGGATATAGCCAAGAAGTGGCTGTATAGCTTACCAGTCAGTTCGATTTATCCTGGGATGATTTCAATAAGGTTTTCCTTAAAAAAATTCTATCCTATCCATAAGACTGCCCTCATCAGGAAGAACATTATGCAATTTAGACAAGAGATCAATGAACCATTCTAAAAATATCTTGAAAGGTTTAAGGATCTTCTAACCCTGTGTCCTCACCATGAAATAGAGAAATGGCGGCAGTGCCAAATTCTCTATGACGGTCTAGACTACCAAACCAAAATGCTCCTTGAGACTATGTGCCAAGGAGATTTCTTAAAGAAGGACGAGGACCAGGATTGGGATTTATTTGAAGCCTTAGCCGAAAAGACAATTCAGTGGGAATCTTGTCTTGAAAAGACTGACTCCATAACATGTTGGCCCAAAGGCCCATCACTCTAGTTTTAATGATGATCAACTCATGTATTTATAGTACTAATGATCTTGTATTTAATTAGTGACAGATTCATGATCAAGATCTTAGTAGGTGTGTAGATTCAATAAAGAATTTAAAGTCATGTTTTGGAGATAGCACCGTTTGATTCACGAGCCCATGCATCAAGACCACATCATGTACTCAAGAGGAGTCGAACTCGTTGGATCATGTTTGGACCAAGTCAAGAAGATGAGAAGACTTCAAGTGAAGACTTCATGAAGACTTGTGTCTAGGTTTGTTTTTATAAGATTTTGTTTTTAGATAAATGTAAAGGATAGAATAGTTGGTGGATTGCTCAAGTATACTATACACACACACACTCTTGATTTATATGTGTTTTAATAAAAGAATTTTTATTTTGGAAAAATACAAAAGAATTTTTCATGTTAGAAAAATACCGGTTTGGTTTTTGGAATTTCTTATATACATGTTCTTAAACCAAAACCATGTTTAGAGCTAAATGTCAAAAACATAGATATTTCATCATGTATGTGCAGTGGATCATATCCATACACTCTATGCTTTCAAAGTGTTTAAAATATCTTGTTTTTGTATTTAGAGAAGTTTTGAAAAAATCAATTTAGAAAAATACAGTTTTTGTTTTTAGCCAAAATTTTCAAGGTACAAAAATAGTTCAAATTATTTGTAACATGTCTTGATTTTGTGCAAGCATGTTTGGTTATCAAAGTATAATGTTAAAACTATTTTTGTAGATTTTTCATGATTTTATGGGATTTTATTTGAGCCAAAATGACTAACTTTTTAATCCCAGAATTTTCTGTACTGGCTTCTGCCGGTCGACCGGACCGGTCGACTGGGCTTGAAGTCGGTCGACCGACTCGGTTGACCGACGTGCACAGACGTGCACGCCAGTCTGGCTGGAGGGCCGGTCGACCGAGCCGGTCGACCGCCAGAGAGCTTCTGCTCTCTGGAAAGCCCCGGTCGACCGGGACGGTCGACCGGCAGAGAGACCTGCTCTCTGTTCCAGGGTCTCGGTCAACCGCTGCCCCAACGGTCAGAAATCTGACCGTTGGCGGTCGACCGGGCGGTCGACCGACAGGCCAATTTGGCTCCCAACGGCTAGTTTTTTCTAGCCCTATAAATTGGGGCTTTTGGGGGCTGTTTTGGTTAAGATTTTTGGAGAGTTTTTAAGCCAGTTTTTCCTACTCTATTAAGAGGTTTTCTCCACATATTTGAGAGCAAATATTTCCAATCAAAAGGGGAGTTTTATCAAGAGTGTTTTAAAAGTGATTTTCTTGAGTTTTCCTCCACCACTTCCATCCTTGTTTTTCTCACAAACACTTGAGCAACCCATTGACATATTCATTCTATAGGAGTGTTCTTGTGAGAGTTTTTATTGGTGATCAAAGTGTTTAGATCACCAAGAGTTCTTTCTTGTTCTTTGAGGAGGCGGACAAGTGTGTTCGCGGTGTTTCGAGTTCGTGTGTGAACTCTTTGTTTGAGGTGCGGCCTCGGCAAGCTAGTGAGCTTGCGGTGTGTGCGGGACTAGGGAGTCCAAGAGCTTGTAGGTGTTGCGGCATCGAGTGATCCGGTGGGATCGATTTTAGTGGAAATCCTTCATAGTGTTGAAGGCGGGGATGTAGAGCAAGTGTGCTCGAACCTCGAAACAAATCTTCCGTGTTTGCGATTGCTCTCTCTATCTCTTACTTGTTTATATCTTGCATGCTTATATTGTGTTTATCTTTATATTCTTGATATACTTTGTGTGCTTTATTGTTATATGCTTGGGGATTGTTTGCTAACACTTGTATTCAACCAAGAGAGCCAACGCGGCACCTCAACTCTTATTTAGAGGAATCTTGAGGAGTTAGTCCAGAGCCCTTCACGGATCCGGCTACACTCTTGTGTTATACGTGGTGTTTAGTGTAAGAAGTTTTAGTTTGCATTAAATAGTTTTTAATTCCGCATTAAGTGACCATTAGATTAGCCATCACCTATTCACCCCCCTCTAGGTGATTTACAATTGGTATCAGAGCCAAGTGCTCTTGATTTGGGTCTTACAACCTAGAGTTAAAGATCCTCATTTTAGGCTAATCACAATATTTGTACACACACCATGGATTTCATGTCACCACCCACTTTTGACATCCTTAACATCCAAACTTGGAAGGTTAAGATGTCTTTGTACCTCAAAGCCCTAGGCATTCATATTTATTTTGCCACTACTAGAGATTCCTATTGTTTAAATGGCAAAAATAATGAGGCTAATACAAAAGCCCTACATGCTTTAAGATCTACCCTAAATGATGATTATCTATCTAGGGTTGCTAATATAGATTCGGCTTTTGTAGTTTGGAACTTGTTGATCTCCCTTGGCGAAAAGAACAATACTATGCAGGGAGCGATTCGGATGTTGGAAGTGACACCTCCAACTTGTGCTACATGGTCCAAGGGGATAACCCCCTTGAGGTAACTACCGAATCCGAGGTAGATGAAGATGTTGATATGTCCTATGAAGAGCTTACATCTTTTTGTTAATAACTTCTTGAAAAATATGACATGCTTAGAAAAGATAACAAGAAAATGAAAAATAAGTTTGATTGCATGTTAAAAGAAAATGATTCTTTTAAACAAAAAGTTGCATGCATTGAAAAAGAAAATGAGAATTTGAAAAATGAAAATATTTCCTTGCTTTCTAAATTAAGTGATCTTTGTGAAGGAAACACTACTTTGAAAAATAAAATTATTTTGGTGGAAAACAAAAGGAAGTTGCTTTAAATGAAAACACTTCTTTAAAAAGAAAAATGATTGAAAAAGAAAAAGAAATGTTTCTAAAAGGAATAAGAAAAATGATTCTCATTCTCACCATGCTTTACATGCCACCACTAATGAGATGAAATTTTTGAAAAATGAAATAAATTGTTTAAGCTCAACTTTGAGCACATGTGCATTTAACCACTCTAGATTGGAGTCTTTGTTTTCAAAGAAACAAACTCCACATATTCATGCACATCACCCTCATCATGCATATGCACATTTTGCACGCCACAATCACACTCACACTCATATGCATCCTAAGGCGTACAAATGTACACATTGTGGCCGCAAAGGCCATTTAGTAAATTTTGTTGTGATAAGATACATCCTATTAATTTTGCTAATAACAAAAATATTTGGGTTCCTTACAAGACTAACTCTCAAGGACCCAAAAGAAAATGCGTACCAAAAACCCCACCTTGTGTTTTTGATGTAGGTGCGGGCTCTCACAAAACGTGAGAGGGATGGTGCCTTGATGGTGGATGCACATGGACATGATGGACACATATTTGATGCACCGCTATCAAGGAGGTTTGGTGGGACAACCACCATGTTTTGGAGAATTATAGCATAGTTCTTTGGTTTGGTAACTATCTCTAAACTCCTATTTTATTTATTTACATGCTTGTTCATATATGATATTTTTAGCATGTTCATGTTTTTTTGTTTTGTGCTTCATGTGGTAAATACTAGTTTAAATGTAGTTTTTATCAAAACTTGGATATATACTTATACAAGTAGTGAGCAACAAATTGATTCATATATGTTTGCACTTCATTGTTCATTTGTACTCACTATATGCACATGTATAGCCTAGTTTTGATGATTCTCTCATTTACACTTATTTTGCCTATTTTCATGTTTACTTCATGTATGTGCAATTTTTATTCAAATCTAATCAATATACATGTATGTCTCTTGAGTCTCTTGCCTTTATGCAAATTATATCATAGACTCTTTTTATGTTTGGGATATGTATGCATATTGTTAGTTTTGGATAAATCATACATATACCTAGAAGTTATGTTTAAATGAAAAATGTATTTTCATTTTGTTTTGTTTGATAAAATGATATTCATGTTTGAGCATTATTGATTATCTTCATGAAAATGCTAATTACATGATTTTTGTGCACTCATACCTTATTTGTGTATTCATGACTTTGTTTCATGATCATTTTTGAGCCTTATCATTTTTGAGTGTCAACTCTTGTGTATTTGGTATGATTCATGAAAAACATATGATTTGATTTCATGTTTTGAAGGATCTTTAACTAGTTTTTCAAAAATTATTTTAACTAGTTATTATTCTTCATTTGGAAGGTTATGAGTTATATACTTGATCTCAATTGGTATTTTCTTTTTGTATATACTCATATTTTGTTTCCTATATATGTATGCTTCATTTCAAATAATATCAATTTCTATTGGTATTTTCATTTTCATACATATATATGATTTATTTGTGCTTAATTTAAAATAGGTTTATATGTTTAAAGCACAAAGGTTGTTATGCTAAGTTTGATTCAAATCCTTATTTTCAATTGGTTTCTCAATTGATATTTTTATTGATATCAAAAATATGCAATAATTTTCAATTGGTATCAATATGATTCTATTTTGATTAAAATTCAAAATTTGTAATGATTATTTACAATTGGTATCTTAAAATTTGACTACAATTGGTATCTTAAAATTTTTGTTTATATGATATCTTAAAATTCGATTTTCTAGATATCTCAAAATTTGTTTTTAATAAGAAATATTAAAAATATTTTGATTTGTATTGCCTATATGCAAGGGGAGCTTAACATCTCTTCTACATATAGATTCATATTGAGTGTATCTTATATTGAGGAGCTTGACAACTCTTCTTTATGCGGTACACGTGTGTAGGGGGAGCTTCACATCTCCTCTTATGCATTGCATATTATGCGTTATGTGAGTTAGGGCTTGTCATCCCTTCTTCATGTAATGCATATATGTAGGGAAGTTAACTTAGCGTCTTCCTCTTCATGAATGTATATTGCATATATCTTTTATTGATTGATTTGATTTCACCCCTTTATTGTTTCTTAGTTTCGAACAAAAGGGGGAGAACATTTTGTTTTTACTTTAACCTCTTTGTTGATGATTGACAAAAAAGGGGAGAAGTATTCGGTATATATGCATTTTTTTTCCTTGCTTTATTCATAAAGGGAGAGAAGTATTTATGTTTATGCATATATATTTTGTGTTGCAAATAGGAGAAAAAGAATTTGATGTGTTTCATGCTTATTTATGCATGTTTATCTCCATACATTTGCATACATGTTTAGTTAGTTTATGTGCTTCATTTCCATATCTTATTGTTTAATTGTTATGCATGAGTTAAGGGAGAGCTTCTTTGAAGCTTTACTTTAATCCATGCATATATAACTTCATGAGTTTTGTCATCATCAAAAAGGGAGAGATTATTAGCCTAAAGGCCCATCACTCTAGTTTTGATGATGATCAACGCATGTAGTTATAGTACTAATGATCTTGTATATAATTAGTGACAGATTCATGATCAAGATCTTAGTAGGTGTGTAGCTTCAACAAAGAATTTAAAGTCATGTTTTGGAGCTAGCACCGTTTGATTCACGAGCCCATGCATCAAGACCACATCATGTACTCAAGAGGAGTCGAGCTCGTTGGATCATGTTTGGACCAAGTCAAGAAGATGAGAAGACTTCAAGTGAAGACTTCATGAAGACTTGTGTCTAGGTTTGTTTTTATAAGATTTTGTTTTTAGATAAAATGTAAAGGATAGAATAGTTGGTGGATTGCTCAAGTATACTATACACACACACTCTCTTGATTTATATGTGTTTTAATAAAAGAATTTTTATTTTGGAAAAATACAAAAGAATTTTTCATGTTAGAAAAATACCGGTTTGGTTTTTGGAATTTCTTATATACATGTTCTTAAACCAAAACCATGTTTAGAGCTAAATGTCAAAACATAGATATTTCATCATGTATGTGTAGTGGATCATATCCATACACTCTATGCTTTCAAAGTGTTTAAAATATCTTGTTTTTGTATTTAGAGAAGTTTTGGAAAATCAATTTGGAAAAATACAGTTTTTGTTTTTAGCCAAAATTTCTAAGGTACAAAAATAGTTCAAATATTTGTAACATGTCTTGATTTTGTGCAAGCATGTTTGGTTATCAAAGTATAATGTTAAAACTATTTTTGTAGATTTTCATGATTTTATGGGATTTTATTTGAGCCAAAATGACTAACTTTTTAATCCCAAAATTTTCTGTACTGGCTTCTGCCGGTCGACCGGACCGGTCGACTGGGCTTGAAGTCGGTCGACCGACTCGGTTGACAGACGTGCACAGACGTGCACGCCAGTCTGGCTGGAGGGCCGGTCGACCGAGTCGGTCGACCGCCAGAGAGCTTCTGCTCTCTGGAAAGCCCCGGTCGACCGGGACGGTCGACCGGCAGAGAGACCTGCTCTCTGTTCCAGGGTCTCGGTCGACCGGCCAGTCGACCGCTGCCCCAACGGTCAGAAATCTGACCGTTGGCGGTTGGCGGTCGACCGGGCGGTCGACCGACTGGCCAATCTGGCTCCCAACGGCTAGTTTTTCTAGCCCTATAAATTGGGGCTTTTGGGGGCTGTTTTGGTTAAGATTTTTGGAGAGTTTTTAAGCCAGTTTTTTCTACTCTATTAAGAGGTTTTCTCCACATATTTGAGAGCAAATATTTCCAATCAAAAGGGGACTTTTATCAAGAGTGTTTTAAAAGTGATTTTCTTGAGTTTTCCTCCACCACTTCCATCCTTGTTTTTCTCACAAACACTTGAGCAACCCATTGACATATTCATTCTATAGGAGTGTTCTTGTGAGAGTTTTTATTGGTGATCAAAGTGTTTAGATCACCAAGAGTTCTTTCTTGTTCTTTGAGGAGGCGGACAAGTGTGTTCGCGGTGTTTCGAGTTCGTGTGTGAACTCTTTGTTTGAGGTGCGGCCTCGGCGAGCTAGTGAGCTTGCGGTGTGTGCGGGACTAGGGAGTCCAAGAGCTTGTAGGTGTTGCAGCACCGAGTGATCCGGTGGGATCGATTTTAGTGGAAATCCTTCATAGTGTTGAAGGCGGGGATGTAGAGCAAGTGTGCTCGAACCTCGAAACAAATCTCCCGTGTTTGCGATTGCTCTCTCTCTCTCTCTCTCTTTATCTCTTACTTGCTTATATCTTGCATGCTTATATTGTGTTTATCTTTATATGCTTGATATACTTTGTGTGCTTTATTGTTATATGCTTGGGGAGTGTTTGCTAACACTTGTATTCAACCAAGAGAGCCAACGCAGCACCTCAACTCTTATTTAGAGGAATCTTGAGGAGTTAGTCCAGAGCCTTTCACGGGGAATCCGGCTGCACTCTTGTGTTATACGTGGTGTTTAGTGTAAGAAGTTTTAGTTTGCATTAAATAGTTTTTAATTCTACATTAAGTTACCATTAGATTAGCCATCACCTATTCACCCCCCCCCTCTAGGTGATTTACATAACATCCAGAACCGGTATGCATTCCATAGAGTCTTTCATAGCTGTCGAAGCCAAATTTTCACAACTAATGAGGAAACTAGAACTGCTAGAAGTTAGGAAACAGAATTCAGTAAACCAGATCAACCCACCCCAAATGCCAAATCCGGGTTGTACCTACTGCCATGCCTTGACCCACATCTTTGAAGAGTGTCCTGTTTATCAAGCTCAACAAATGTTACCCGATAACATGAATACAGCTTTTACCAGACCAAATTTCAACCCCTACTCCAAGACTTTTAACCCGGGATGGAGAAATCATCCCAACTTTTTATGGAGTCAGTCTGGTCCTGAGTAGCCAAGACAAAACTTTCCCCAACAATTCACTGCTCAGAGTCATCAACCCAGTTTTCAACTGAACTACCAACATAATTTTTAGCCAATTTTCCAACAACAACATCATCCAGAAAAAAGATGCCAGATTTGGAGAAAGCCTTGGAAACTCTGTCTAAAACATAAGCTTCAATGATGAACAGTCACAACCTGGTTATAAATAGGCTAGAAGTTTAGATTAGTCAACTGGCAGATTCCCTGAATGGAAGACAAAAAGGATCATTACCAAGTCAGCCTTTGCCTAATCCAAAGAATTTCTTTCCTATTCATGAAGCCAAGGACATTACACTGAAATAATGCAATACTGTTCACATTTTAAGGATCTGAAAAGCAAGCAGACAATCAGGTTTCTAATCCCCCAGTGTTCAATCCTCTAATGTGCACACAACAAAAACCTGTTTCAAATGACCCATCATCATCATCAAGTTCACAACCATCCACCTCAAGACCTGAAGAAAAAGAAAAATCAGCTGAGCAAATATACAAGCCTATTGCAGTATTCTCTAATAGGCTAACAAATACCAAAACAAATGCTCAAATGGAAAAGATAAGAGAAATGTTTAATCAAGTATAAATAAATGTGCCACTTCTTGATGCAATCCAACAAGTATCATCTTATGCAAAATTCTTAAAAGACATGTGCAAGAAGAAGAGATAAACAAATGTTCCCAAAAAGGTCTTTCTTGCCACAAACATTAGAAAGTTGCTATTTGGTCCTATTCTTGTGAAGTACAAAGACCCTGGATGTTCAACTATTTTATGTATAATAGGACAAACCACCATCAACCAGGCACTACTTGATTTGGGAGCAAGTATCAACTTGCTTCCCTTTTTAGTATATCAGAACTCAGGTTGGGCGACCTCCATCCAACATAGGTAACGATACAATTAACTAATCGTTCAGTGAAAGTTCCCAAGGGGAAAATCACTTGTGTCCTTATACAGGTCAGAGAGTTCATCTACCCCATGAATTTCATTATTTTGGAAACACAACTTGTAATGAATCCCGAAGCCCAGACCCCAGTCATTTTAGGATGACCTTTCCTCGCAACAGCAAATGCTATCATAGATTGTAGGAATAGGTCAATGTGTTTAACGTTTGGAGACATGACTAAGGAGGTAAATGTTTTCCACCTGAAAAAATAACCTTGAGATTTTGATGACCAAATGTTCGAAGTGAACTTGATTGAGGGGTTAACAAGTGAACATGAGGAAGAGTCAGAATATGAGTCTGAATACGAATTCGATTTGGAGTCAGATGACTTCAATTTTGTTCAAATAGTTGACTCCGCGGTAGAATGGGCAACCAATGTAACCTCGATCAACCCTTTTCAGAAAGAATAACCTCAACTAAGAAAATTCCCTCTTCCGAATTGAAAGCTCTTCCCGGTCACCTCAAGTGCAAGTACTTGGGTGAAAAGAAGCTTTCATGGTTATCAGGCTTCTCATTTAACAAAAAAATAAGAAGAGGAACTTCTTGAGGGAAAATAGAGAGGCCATTGGTTAGACCATGGTAAACATCAAGGGAATCAGCCCGTCAATTGTGCAACACAACATCCATTTGATCAAAGAGGCAAAACCAAAACGAGACCCACAACGTAGACTCAACCCCATCGAGGCTATACGCGTAGAAATCCTTAAATTACTAGACAATAAGATAATTTATCCCATATCTGATAGCCAATGGGTGAGTCTTGTCCATGTTGTGCCCAAGAAAGCCGGATTTACTATGATAGAAAATGACGAGAAAGAAGTAGTGCAAACTCGTCTTCCAACAAAGCTTCGAGTTTGCATTGATTATCACAAGCTGAATTCCGTCACATGTAAATGAGATAATATCATCCAAATTCAAGGGAAAAATAGATTTTTTGAAGACATAACGGTTTCGCTGAGCATAAAAGGATATTTTATTAAATCCAGAATAGAAATTCAAAATCCAGGTGGATAAAAGGATATAGGACAGATGAACGAACCAACGCTCCCTGATCCTGGCCCTACAGACAGGATATTGACACAGAAACACGGCAACAGCCGCGTTCTCGCATCCTCCTTGTTGATTCTGGGGGAGCGCCATCTCCCCCTATCTCCGCACGCGTCCTATCGTCCCCTTTTATTCCTATAAATACCTGTAGCCTCAAAGGCAAAGGGTGTTGGCTCAAAGGCCCATCACTCTAGTTTTGATGATGATCAACTAATGTAGTTATAGTACTAATGATCTTGTGTTTAATTAGTCTCAGATTTATGATCAAGATCTTAGTTAGTGTTCAGCTTCAACAAAGGATTTAAAGTCAAGTTTTGGAGCTAGCACGGTTTGATTCAAGAGCTTATGCATCAAGACCATATCAAGTACTCAAGAGGAGTCTAGCTCTTTGGATCAAGTTTGGACCAAGTCAAGAAGGAGAAGAAGACTTCAAGTGAAGACCTTCAAGATCAAGACTTGAGTCTAGGTTTGTTTTAGTTAAGATTTTATTTTTAGTTAAAATGTAAAGGATAGAATAGTTGGTGGATTGCACAAGTATACCATATACACTCACACATAAGATTTATTTGTGTTTTCATAAAAGAGTTTTCACTTTGGAAAAGAGTTTTTATTTTGGAAAAATGGTTTTAGTTAAGAACTATAAACATATTTTAGTGCTTATTGTCAAAATATAAATAATTCATCATTTATGTCTAGTGGATCATATCCATACACTCTATGCTTTAAAAGTGTTTAAAATATCTTGTTTTTGCATTTGGAGGAGTTTTGGATAAAAATCTATTTTGGAAAAATACGGTTTTTGTTTTATGCCAAAATTTCTAAGTTACAAAAATAGTTCAAAATGTTTGTAACATGTCTTGATTTTACTCAAACATGTTTGTATATCAAAGTATAATATTGAACCTATTTTTGTAGATTTTTTATAAATTTATGGGATTTTATTTAAGCTAAAAAGACAACCTTTTTAATTGCTAAACTGTTCTGTCTGGCTTCTGCCGGTTGATAGGTAGTAAAAAGTGCATATTTTCCAATACATTTACTATCACATTTTCATATTTATTCCTATAATTCTGCACATTTACTAATATTTTATTATTTATTGTGTGCAGGCCTTGAGAAATAAAAATAAAAGAATAAAGTCTTAAAAGAAACCCAAAAGCCCATATTCAAGCCCAATGCAAAAGTTGCAATTATCAAATGTCAAAGTTGCAATTACTAAGGGCAATAGTTGCAAATACTAAAAGAAGAGGGAAGGATAGACTTCTATTCAACCCTAAATACTTGCAAGATGAGGATAAAAGCCAAAGAAAGAGAGTGTAAGGATGAAATTCGTTTTGGAAGAGATTTGGATCTAGGGTAACTTGCTTCCCAAGTTATCCCGAAAATTCAAAATAAAGTGTCGAGATACAACTTCCAGAAGGATAAACCCAGATGGACGGACCAGAGGAGGCCACGCGCGAAAGCGCGTGGCCAGGGAGCCAGCTAAGGCCGCGGAAACGCGGCCCAAGCCGCGTTTCCGCGGCATTTTGGATGAGTCCGGGTACCAGTTTTCTTGGTGGAGTCGTATTGGGACTCTACCTCCTTCTGCACCTATAAATACCCCTGCAGAGCAACAGAGAAGGGAGTCCAGCGCCGTACAGGGCCAAATCTAGGGTTTTTAGGCTTCTTCTAGAATGTAGTTAGGTTTTTATTTTTGCAATTTTTATTTTTTTTTATGTAAATAAGAGAGAGAGGCCTATGTTGAGAGTGACACCGATGTACCCTCCTCTTTTCTGCCATTGTTTCAAGCATAAAGGTAACCATTTATTTTATATTAATCGCTTTACTTTCTTTTTCTTTTCCTTTTCTACTTCACCTCTGTTGGTTTTTGATGAGAATACAAGTGAATTCCAAAGCACAATTATAACAAAGTCTTTGTGAGTGCCAACGATACTTCATGGAGATGTTCTCCTCCTCAAGGTTCGTATCACTTCATTATTGCCCAGCTTGATGATATAATGCGAATAGGGGACTGAGCTCGATCCTATGACTTATGCGTTGAACGCCTCCGAAGCAAGGTAGAACATGCAAGGTTTTCAGATAACTCATCAACCAAACTAAGGTAAGTATTTCTTTTTCTTTCTTTTCTTTTATTTTTGTAGATTAAATCACCAACACTTCAACTCTTTCTTTCCCAACTCATTGTAAATACCGCTTTCTTCCTAACCTAACTTTAACTACTATTTTCTTATTTTCCTTTTAATAACTAAAAGAAGAATTTTTTAGAGAACTTACTAAACAAGCTTCCATCGCTAGTCCCTCCCTGAGGATCACGACCCGCATAGCCATTGCTACAGCGGATAGAATTGAGCACCTTGCACATCTTTACTTCTAAATCTAATATTCTATATTTTGTGTACAGGTAAAAACTCAATCAAAATTTTGGCGCTGTTACCGGGGAGGGACGGTAAGTATTCTCTAAAAAAATAAATAAATAAATAACTAATTCTTTTATTCTTTCTGTTTGCAGGTTTGGAGAATAGGAAAACTAACAGCAGCAAGGACATATAGCAACTCTGTGCCTCTGCCCTCGAAGGCAAAGCAGCAGAGCCTACTATAGTGCCGCGCAAACGCGGCAATAGCCGCGTTTCCGCGGCCTTAGTAGTGAATTACTCACTAAGGTTTCTGCAGGTTGCTGTAAATTGAAAGATTTGTTTACTGCTCTGTTAAAATTTGCTCTGTGATAAACCTGTATACTGCTAATTAATTAACAGTAACTTATTTGTTGAAAAAATAAAAAAATTAGACTCTTGCATATAGGCACGTGTCTATTTAATTTTTTTTAATTTTTGTTGAAGAGTGCTGGAGACAAGGTACGTTCGCATTGCATATAGACTAGGAAGCACCCTTGGCTGATTTTCTGCTTTGAGTGAATATTTGTCTACTGCTTTACACGTACACAAAAAAAAAAATTTAAGGGCATAACCCATAAATAACATAAGGTGGGGATTTCATCACCCTTCCTTGGCCCACAAATCATCTCCGTTGCACTCACAACCCTAACCCTAAATAAAAATTGACTAGACGTTGGCCCTAGGGACATCTCGGACTCAATTAGGAGATTATCCTAAGGGGAACGGTGTTGGAATTTGACTCTTGCCAAATCAGTGTCTAGGAAGGGGATTGAGGGCCGAAAGCTCGAAGATTGGTGGTTATTTAATTAAGGAACGTCTTTGACGGAAAACCTCCCACCAATCTTGCCCTGACCTGGCTGATTAGCTTGTGGTCAAAGTCTACATTATACCTCCCGTGGACAGTCTAACCAGTTAGGAGTCGTCTAGGTCATAGGTCTACCCTAACTTAGGTTAGAATTTTTTTTCTTCTTTTTTGTTTGCTTATTTGTTTGTTTTCTTTTTCTTTGTTTGTGTTTGTGATATGGCTTATAACAACAATTCTTTCAATTTTAATAATAATCCATATTACACATCAACCTCTTTTTCGGATATTACCAACCCGGCATATCATAACTTTAACCAACCTAGTGTGCCAGATTGGTCTTATCCGAATCATTACATGCCCCAGTCCCAATACTATGAAAAAGACTAGAATAATCATCACTACTCCTCACAGAGTCAATGGGGATACAGCGCCCCTGAGCCATATTGTCAACCACCTGTTCAACCATTATCTTCATATACTTCTTTTCCCACATCACCAATGTTTCAATCCTCAAATGATCTATTCGATGGGTTAGAAGAAAAAGTGGATCGTTTGCAAGATATAATGAATGATCAAATTTCTAGACTTTCAAACATTCTTGAGCTAACCAACCAAGTTGATAGGAACCAAGAATCATTCTGTCTAGAAGACTTTGATCAAATTCAATTTCATCACATCAATATGAACTTGATCAATCCCAATCCTTGGACAAATTGGCTAGTTTTAATTTCAATGAGATTGAATTAGATTGTGAATGTGAACCCGATCCCCAACTTTGCGATTCAGTTTCCATCTTCGAATCTATGTTGAATCCGGTATTCTTACCTAATTTGGACCAATTTTCTGAGCCAACATTTATTCCCGTACCCATAGATCATGAAATTGAATCACCCATTTTTGATGATCATCATATTGAACTTGACCAATTTCATACTTTTGAAAGTCCCATTGACAAATTGGCAAGTTCTCATTTTTATGAGATTGAACCCAATGAGATATGTGACCTTGATTCTCAAATTTGTTGTGATCGAGTTTAAATTCCCGAATCAATATTGACTCCTGTTCTGTTACCCGATTTAGGTAATATTTTAGAGTCAGTTTTGATTCCCACACCTGTCATTCTTGAACTTGAATCACCAATAGTAAGTCGCATTCCATTGTGGGAAAATGATTGTGGACTTGAGTTTCAACTTCTTGATTTGGACCCACTTCTTAAACCAAGCTTGACTCCTGAACCTTTACTTGACTTAAGTCACCTTCCTGAGTCGGTATTAGTTCCTGAACCTATCATTCTTGAGTCCAAGTCAACCATTCTACCAAGTCACATTCTTTTGTTGGACATAGGTATAGACCATGATGACTCTGTGATGGTTTTCAAGGATTGGTCATGTAAAGGAAGTAAGTTTCACGATAGGATCTTCCATGATCCCATTCATACTGGGGACTGTAAACCTGTAAATAGAAAAGAGGTTAACAAAGGTAGGTTCCGTGAACTACCACATTATCTTGATTGGGTAGCAACGCTTGGCCCAATCAGACCACCACCGGAAGCACCACCTTGAGGTAACATCTGCCTTCCCTTTCTTCTTTTTCATGCATATATGCATACATTCATACATTGAGGACAATGCATGAGATAAGTGTGGGGGGAGGCTTTACTAGCATACTAACATAGGTAGAAACTAACATAAAAATTTGCTAATAAAAAAAATTTGCTAAAAAAAATTTTAAAAAAAAGGGACAATATTTTGACTTATCTTTTGAAAGAAATCTAAGTTAGTCTTAAGAATTAGGAAAATCATGATTAGAATTTCTAAAAACTTGGTCAAAATAAATAAATTGTTGAATTTTTATGTATAGGAGGAGAACTTGAATAAGCAATTAGTCTTGATTTTTACCTTAATGAAATGTGCATACCTAATACATTTACATATCTAGGATTCTAAGATAAAGACTCTTGTGCCCTATAAAAAATTAAAAAAAATTAAAAAAAAAAGAAAGGGAAATTCACTGATTAAGCTGGATACATGTGCCTCAAGAAGCATAAGTATTCACGCCTAAAGGTGATTTTATAAATAAAGTCCTTAGTTTTGTGGCCTAGTTCACTCGAATCCTTAAGTCCGTGGGGTGTTTTCTCACCCGGTGCCCTAAAACCGACCGGTTTGGGAGCCACCGAATTTAAGTTCGCTACATGGATGGATTAGAAAGCCTAAGGAAACTAAGAAAAATTACTTTTATATGTACTAACACATCTAATAGTCAATTAGTTAGGTATGAGGGCCTCAAGAAGCCTTCATGCTTACACGAAAGAAAATTAGATGAATTATACATATTAAAAGAAAAAGAAAAAAATAATAAAGAGGCATGAGAGTCCAAGTTAAGGAATTCCTAGTAAAAATTCACAAGGATGCATATGACTTAGGGTAACGAAAAAGACTATACAAACATTCAATTTTGACCCTTACCTAAAAAGGAAAACAATTTACTATATAAAGACTAAGTTTAAGAATGAATAAAAATGAGGATCCTAAAAACTTATAGATTACTTAGTCTCTTCAAACGTATTTCAAATATTTTTCTTTTTATGGATTTTGTGGGTGTAATCCGCTGAAAACCCTCACGAGACAACACTCGTCCTTTAGGGTAACCTAGGGGTTTAACGGCTTGTTGCACGTGCTAAGTGCAATCGTGATTCCTACGAAAGTGAGTTAGCTAGTTTAGTTTTTCTTTTTCTTTTTGATTTTTACTCGAGGACGAGCAAAAAGATAAGTGTGGGGGTGTGATAGTTAGTAAAAAGTGCATATTTTCCAATACATTTACTATCACATTTTCATATGTATTCCTATAATTCTGCACATTTACTAATATTTTATTATTTATTGTGTGCAGCCTTGAGAAATAAAAATAAAAGAATAAAGCCTTAAAAGAAGCCCAAAAGCCCATATTCAAGCCCAATGCAAAAGTTGCAATTATCAAATGTCAAAGTTGCAATTACTAAGGGCAATAGTTGCAAATACTAAAAGAAGAGGGAAGGATAGACTTCTATTCAACCCTAAATCTTGCAGGATGGGGATAAAAGCCAAAGAAAGAGAGTGCAAGGATGAAATTCGTTTTGGAAGAGATTTGGATCTAGGGTAACTTGCTTCCCAAGTTATCCTGAAAATTCAAAATAAAGTGTCGAGATACAACTTCCAGAAGGATAAACCCAGATGGACGGACCAGAGGAGGTCACGCGCGAAAGCGCGTGGCCAGGGAGCCAGCTAAGGCCGCGGAAACGCGGCCGAAGCCGCGTTTCCGCGGCATTTTGGATGAGTCCGGGTACCAGTTTTCTTGGTGGAGTCGTATTGGGACTCTACCTCCTTCTGCACCTATAAATACCCCTGCAGAGCAACAGAGAAGGAAGTCCAGCGCCGTACAGGGCCAAATCTAGGGTTTTTAGGCTTTCTTCTAGTTTGTAGTTAGGTTTTTATTTTTGCAATTTTTATTTTTTTATGTAAATAAGAGAGAGAGGCCTATGTTGAGAGTGACACCGATGTACCCTCCTCTTTTCTGCTGCATTGTTTCAAGCAATAAAGGTGACCATTTATTTTATGTTAATCGCTTTACTTTCTTTTTCTTTTTCTTTTCCTTTTCTACTTCACCTCTGTTGGTTTTTGATGAGAATACAAGTGAATTCCAAAGCACAATTATAACAAAGTCTTTGTGAGTGCCAACGATACTTCATGGAGATGTTCTCCTCCTAAAGGTCCGTATCACTTCATTCTTGCCTAGCTTGATGATATAATGCGAATAGGGGACTGAGCTCGATCCTATGACTTATGCGTTGAACGCCTCCGAAGCAAGGTAGAACATGCAAGGTTTTCAGATAACTCATCAACCAAACTAAGGTAAGTATTTCTTTTTCTTTCTTTTCTTTTATTTTTGTAGATTAAATCACCAACACTTCAACTTTTTCTTTCCCAACTCATTGTAAATACCGCTTTCTTCCTAACCTAACTTTAACTAATATTTTCTTATTTTCCTTTTAATAACTAAAAGAAGAATTTTTTAGAGAACTTACTAAACAAGCTTCCATCGCTAGTCCCTCCCTGAGGATCATGACCTACATAGCCATTGCTACAGCGGATAGAATTGAGCACCTTGCACATCTTTACTTCTAAATCTAATATTCTATATTTTGTGTGCAGGTAAAAACTCAATCACCGGTCGACCGGACCGGTCGACCGAGCTAAGAGTCGATCGACCGAGTTGGTCGATCGACGTGCACAAACGTGCACGCTAGTTTTGGCTGGAGGGCCGGTCGACCGACCCGGTCGATCGCAAAAAACTTCTGCTCTCTGAAAAGCCCCGTTGACCGGGCCCGTCAACCGATAGAGAGTGTCTGCTCTCTGTTCCACGCCTCGGTCGACCGGGCCGGTCGACCGCTGGCCTAATAGTCAGATTTCTAACCGTTGGCGGTCGACCAGGCCGGTCAACCGACAGCAGTCAGAACTGCTGACTGGGCTGTAACGGCTAGTTTTTTGAGAGGCCTATATAAGGAGGCTTTGTGGGACTGTTTTCAACAAGATTTGAGGAGAGTTTTAAACCTAGTTTTTCCCATCTATTTCAGAGTTTTCTCCACTAGTTTGAGAGCAAATATTTCCAATTAAAAGGGAAGTTTATCAAGAGTATTTTCAAAGTGATTTCTTGAGTTTTCCTCCACCAAATCTATCCTAGTTTTCTCACATAAACACTTGAGCTATCCATTGATATATTCATCCTATAGGAGTGTTATTGTGAGATTGTTTTTAGGTGATCAAAGTGTTATGATCACCAAAGACTTCATCTTTGCTTTGAGGAGGCTGACGTGTGTGTTCGCGTTGTTTCGGGTTCTAGTGGGAACTCGGTGTTTGAGGTGCGGCCTCAGCGAGCTAGTGGGCTTGCGGTGTGTTCTTGCGGAACGAGTGAAGGGACTAGAGAGTCCAAGGAGTTCAAGTGTGAACTCGCCTTGTAGGTGTTGCGGCGGGGACGTAGAGCAAGTGTGCTCGAACCTCGAAACAAATCTCCCGTGTTTGCGATTGCTCTCTCTATCTCTTACTTGTTTATATCTTGCATGCTAAATATTGTCTTTATCTTTATATGCTTGATATTTTTGTGCTCTTATTGTTATATGCTTGGGGATTGTTTGCTAACACTTGTATTCAACCAAGAGAGCCAACGCGGCACCTCATTTCTTATTTAGAGGAATCTTGAGGAGTTAGTCCAGAGCCCTTCACGGGGAATCCGGCTACACTTTTGTGTTATACTTGGTGTTTAGTTTAAGAAGTTTTAGTTTGCATTAATAAGTTTTAATTCCGCATTAATTGACCATTAGATTAGCTAGTCACCAATTCACCCCCCCAGGTGATTACAGAGGGGTGCCACTGCAGAGAGAGCTTTAGATTAGGTGTTTTTTCTTTTTCATTGTAAGTTTTATTTTTATTTTTTTAGGCTAGAGAGTTACATGATTAAAGAGAGGAAGAGTTGTTGTAGAGTGACACTATTGTAATCCTTTCTCAAAAAACTTATATTAAAGTGACAATCAATAGATGTTTTTCACTTGTCTTCATCGTACTCAATCTGGCCAAGCACCGCGTTCAATGTATTTCTTTCTGCTACTTGTTTTATATTACTTTGCATCGAATCATGGTATATTTAATCTATAACAGAGGTAAATCTTCTTCCTTCATCTCTTTTCTATTTTTCTTTCTTAGATTAATTTAACAATTTTCAATAACATTTTCTCTTCTTTTTCTTTGAACCCGTTTTTCTTTTCTTTTGAATAACAAAACCATCTTCTTCGGATTTCTCTTAACTTAGATTAGGTTTGACTATTTTTATTTTCTTCTAAAACTGAGGAGAGATATTAACTCGCTACTGTAAATTAAAAGAAAGAACTAATTTAATTGCTTCCATCGCAATCCCTCCCTGTGGATCACGACCCTTTAGCCTTAGGCTACACGGTAGTATTAAAGACCTAGCACCGTTCCTAAACTCTGTGTTTTCTGTGCAGGTTTTGCTCGATCATAATTTTGGCACCGTTACCGGGGAGCGACAGTAAGTTTTCTTTTCTTTTTGATTTACTTTAACAATATAACTCTTTTTCTTCTCTGTTTTGGTGTGCAGGGGCTGATTTCTAAAAATAAAGTGCTGCAGTAGACATATAGTATACCTGAGACTCTGCTCTAGAAAACAGAGTTCAGGGAACCCAACTTTTGCTGCGAAAACGCGGCAAAAGCTGTGTTGGCGTGACAAAGTGGGAAGGACCCCTAATCTGCTTTGTTGCAGGTTGCTTGAATTGTAACGTATAAATATATGCAGTGTTTAGTTTCTTAATTTAAATTACCTTGCACAATGTTCTAATCTCAACAGTAATATGGTCGTTTGTTAAATGGTAAAAAAAGGTTTAGACTCTGCATTCTAAGGCACCTATCTACTTTCATTTACATTTTACATTATGTTGAAGAGTGCTGGAGAAAAAGGTACTTGATTGAGGCCAAACCTGCACACAAAATACGAGATTATAGAACTTAAGAAAGGAGATGTGCAAGTGCTCAATTCTTCCGCTATAGCAAGTGGCCATGCGGGTCGTGATCCACAAGGAGGGTTTTGCGATAGAAGCGTTTACAGTTTTATTGAAATCTTATGAACACAAAACGAGAGTTCTTCTCTGTTTTTATGTTAAGAAAATGGAAAAGAAAGTTATGTTAAAGTTAAGAAGAAAGTGAGAGATGAAGAAGGTGAAAAAATTAGAAAACGATGAAAAGCGACTATGTACAATGAAGTGGAGAAGAAAGAGTTGGAGGAGAGTTGGAGGAGGTGGTGATCTATACTAAAGAAATAAAAGAAAAGAAAGAAAGAAAAGTGAAGAAATACTTACCTAGGTCGATTGATGACTTACTTGGAAACCTTTTGCAAGTTCTACCTTTTTGCTTTGGAGGCGTTCAACGCATAGATCATAAACTCGAGCTCAGTCCCCGTGCACATTATATCGTCAAGCATATCAAGAACGAAGTGATGCGGAGCTTGGAAGAGGAGAACGTCTTATGAACTATCGCTGGCTCTCACGTAGCTTAGTTATACTTGCTTTGGAATTCACTTGTAGACTCAACAAATACAACCAAGGTAAAGTAGAAGAGGAAGAGAAAAGCACAACAAAAGAAAATAAAAGTAAAGAAACGAACATAAATAAAAGTTTACCTTTATTGCTTGAAACAAGAAAGAAAGGAGGAGGGTACATCGGTGTCACTCTCAACATATGCCTCTCTCTCTTACTTACATGAATCATCATCTAACCTAATCTACATACAAGTTACATAAAAATAAAAACCTAAACTACAAAATGGAAAACTAGTCTAAACCTATCTCTGCATTGTCGTCCCATTTTCAGCGCAAGTACAGGCCTTTTATAGGGAAAAACCCAACAACCAGGATCCCGGGGAGGTCGGGGAAGCAAACGCTCCCCCTAATTCCCCAACAAAGCCGCGGAAAAGCGGCTTGGGCCGCGTTTCCGCGGCCAGGGTGTGGCCAGATGGCCACACACCCTGTTGGTGGGTTTCTCTGGGAGTTTCTTCTGCCTTTATCTTCAGTTTGTTTCTTCGTTTGGGTCCAGGATTCTGACGAAATGGCCTTGGATTCTTGGCTTTAACCGATCGATCCTGAGAGGATTCTTCTCACCGGTTTCAACCTCTTGATTTTGCCCTGATTTAGTGAGTGCGAATTAATTCTGATTTAATTTAGAATTTTGGTGGGCTTTGGGCTTACTTCTCTTCAACTCCTTAGAGATTGGGCCTACAAATAAATCAAACAATTAATTAGGACAATGCAGGCTTTTATTCTATAATAAGTATGGACATATGATATTAAATATGCAACATTAGCGACCAATCATACCCCCATACCTATCTTTTGCTCGTCCTCGAGCAAAACAACTAAACTATACTAAGAATTATTAGACCACTTTCGCAGGTCGCGCGATTGCACTGAGCATGTGCAACAAGCCGTTAAACCTCTAGGTTTCCCCTAGAGGACGAGTTTTGTCTCGTGAGGGTTATTAGCAGATTGCACTCACAAAATCCATAAAGAAAGAGAAATAAAGAGTTAGTATTTTCGAAAAGCATTTTGAAAGAGAAAAATATTTGAAATATGATTGTAAGATCTAAGCAATCTATAAGTTATAGGAAAATCGAATTTTTCATTCCTAAACTTAGTCTCTATTCAAAAATTTGTTATCAATCAAAGTAAGGAGTCAAATTGTACTTCTCATCTAGTCTATTACTTTACCCTAAGTCATATGCACCTTGTGAATGTGAAAATTTTGACTAAGGGTTCATTAACTCTAACTCTTATGCCTTATTTATTTATATATACTTATTTTTTTTTGGTATTATTCCTTAGTTCTATTAGGCTTTCTAATCTGCCCATGTAACGAGCCTTTAATCGATGACTCCCAAACCAAACGGTCTTAGGGCACCGGGTGAGAAGACACCCCCAAGGACTTAAGGACTCGAGCAAACAAGGCCACAAAACTAAGGATTTTATTATATGAACCTCTTTTAGGCGTGAATACTTATGCTTTATTAGGCACAAATACCCAGCTTAATCAGAGGATTTTTCTTTTCAAACTTATATAATCATCTTTCGCATAAATACTAAGGCTTGCTTAGGCCAAAGCACCTAGCTAATCAATAATTAGATTTGTTTGTATATATATATATATTTTTTATAACTTATCTAATCATCTTTCGCATAAATATTAAGGCTTGCTTAGGCCAAAGCACCTAGCTAATCAATAATTAGACTTGTTTTTTTTCTAGCTCATCTAATTATCTTTTGCATAAATACTAAGGCTTGCTTAGGCCAAAGCACCTAGCTAATTAATAATTAGATTTGTTTATCTTTTTTTTTATAAGGCATAAGAATCTTTGTTTTTGAACCCTAAGTGTGTAAGTGTATGAAGTGTGCATATTTCATCAAGGTAAAGATCAAGACTAAATTACTTTGACAAATTTTCTTCCTAACTCTAAAAATCAAACAAATAATCTTATTTTGATCAAGTATAAGAAATCCGAATTTAGATTTTCCTATTCCTTAAAATTAACTTAATTTCTTACAAAAAATATGTCAAAATATTATTTCTATTTTCAAAAAAATTTTAATAAAAAAAAGAAAACCTAAGTTATGTGAGACCCTCCCCCACACCTATCTCATGCATTGTCTCAATGTATGAATTAATGCATAGATGCATGAAAAAGAAGAAAGGGAAGGAAAATGGTTACCTTAAGGTGGTGGTTCCGGTGGTGGTCTGATTGGTCCACGAAACGCGACCCAATCAACTTTTCTTGGGTCTCGGAGGAACCCACCAGAAATTTCTCTAATATAACCCATTAAAAAGATGTATCCATAAAGGATCTTTATTAAATATTTAACCCCATCTAATTTCCATATTCCATAACTAATTTCGGAGTCAAATTTGTCAACCACCTCGTCCCAGAAATGAGTGTGAAATGATAGAATGTTTGACTTGGACTCAGGAAGGACAGGAACTAATACCGACTCAGGAAGGTGACTTAAGTCAAGTAAAGGTTCAAGAGTCGAAATAAGTTCAGGAATTGGGTCCAAGTCAAGAAATTGAAACTCAAGTCCACAATTATTTTCCAACAATGGATGTGACCTAATATGGGTGATTCCAGTTCAGGAATGACAGGTGGAGGTATCAAAACTGACTCTAAAATATTACTCAAGTTTGGTAACACAACAGGAGTCAATATTGATTCAGAAAGTTGAACTGGATCACAGATATGAGAATCTAGGTCACATATCTCATTGAGTTAAATATCAAAAAATGAGAACTTGCCAATTTGTCAATAGGATTTTCAAAATTGTATAATTGGTCAAGTTCAATATGATCCTCAAAGATGGGGGATTCAATTTCATGATGAATAGGCATAGGATCCAACATTGACTCGGGGAAAAGATCGAAATCAGGTGAAGATACCGGAGTTATAATCGAATCAGGAAGTAGAATTGAATCACTAAGTTGGGGTTCAGGATCATATTCATTTTCAAGTTCTATTTCAGGAAAAGGAAAACTTGCTAAACTGTCAATATCTTTTCAAAATTTAGAGTTTGGGCAAGTTCAAATGGTTGTTCTGAAATGGAATCTTGATTTCCAAAACTACATGACTCTTCGGCTCTAACAGAATGGTTAGTGACATCAGAACTGGTCCAACGGTGAGAACGTAGAGATTCGACCATCATATCTATGTCACGATTACGAGCATTTTGAGCATGAGTCATGGCTTCTAGCATCTTTTCATAGTTGATGGGTTCATTGTCTTGTTGAAAAGATGAAGAGTTGTTTTGGAAGTGGTAGTGAAATTGTGAGTCCATCAGATTTTGTGATTGTTGTTTAGACTCACGCATACTCCTTTCCAAAATTGATGGTTTCCTATTTTGGACGGGTGGAACTGAGTATGAATCTTGAAAATATTGTAGACTAGGTGGAGAAGGAGGACAAGTTGGTTGATAATTATGCTCGGGGGAGGTGTATCCCCACTGACTCGGTGAAGAGTTGAAATTATTATGGACATTATAGTTATTAGATGGGGGACATGGGTTATATTGATTCGGATAAGACCAATCCGGCACACTATGTTGGTTAAGTCATGATATGCCGGGTTGGTAATATCCGAAAATGAACTCGGTGTGTAATATGGATTATTATTAAAGTTGAAAAAATTATTATTATAAGCCATATCACACAATAGAATACACACAAAAAAGAAAGAAAAGCAAACAAATAAACAAACAAGAAAGAAAATTTTTTAACTAGGTTAGGGTAGACCTATGACCTAGACGACTCCTAACTGATTAGACTGTCCACGGGAGGTCTAATGTAGACTTTGACCACAAGCTAATCAGCCAGGTCAGGCAAGGTTGGTGGGAGGTTTTCCGTCAAAGACGTTCCTTAATTAAATAACCACCAACCTTCGGGCTTTCGGCCCTCATTCCCTTTCCTAGACACTGATTTTGCAGGAGTCAGATTCCAACATTTTTCCCCTTAGGATAATCTCCTAATTGAGTCCGAGATGTCACTAGGGCCAACGTCTACTCATTTAAAGTTAGGCTTGGGTTAGTGAGTGCTTGGATTCTGATTTTTGGGCTAAGGAAGGGTGATTAAATCCCCACCTTATCTTGTTATTGGGTTGGTGCCCTTAAAATCAATTAGTGCAAGTGTACAAGATATGTAAGATTCACTCAAAGCGATATAAATCAACCAAGAAGTGAGTCCTATGCTAAATGCAATGCATACGTACCTTGCTCCAGCACTCTTCAACAGTAAAAATAAATGAATTGAAAAAAACGCGTGCCTAAAATGCAAACGTCTAATCAATTTTTAACTTTTGCAACAAACGTTTTACTGTTGATTATTTAGCAGGCTTATGTGATGGCATATAGGAAATAAAGAATTGCAGAGAACTAGAATTTGCAAAGCAAGCAGCCCTGCAAAAACCTGTTAGTAGTCAACTCGTCCTTGCCGCGGATCCGCGGCTTTTGCCGTGAAAACGCGGCAATTCAGAGGGCCCTTGGTCTCTGCTTTCTAGAGCAGAGGCCCAAGGCCATTTGTATGTCACTGCAATATTAATTTCCTACTTTGATTGCCCTGTAACCTGCAACAGAGAAGAAAATTCGTTTAGTTCTAAAAAATTTTCAAAAAAAAATTCAGATTTCAATAAAAAACATGTTACCCTCCCCGGCAACGGCGCCAAAATTTGATTGAGGCCAAACCTGCACACAAAATACGAGATTATAGAACTTAAGAAAGGAGATGTGCAAGTGCTCAATTCTTCCGCTATAGCAAGTGGCCATGCGGGTCGTGATCCACAAGGAGGATTTTGCGATAGAAGCGTTTACAGTTTTATTGAAATCTTATGAACACAAAACAAGAGTTCTTCTCTGTTTTTAAGTTAAGAAAATGGAAAAGAAAGTTATGTTAAAGTTAAGATGAAAGTGAGAGATGAAGAAGGTGGAAAAAATTAGAAAACGATGAAAAGCGACTTGTACAATGAAGTGGAGAAGAAAGAGTTGGAGGAGAGTTGGAGGAGGTGGTGATCTATACTAAAGAAATAAAAGAAAAGAAAGAAAGAAAAGTGAAGAAATACTTACTTAGGTCGATTGATGACTTACTTGGAAACCTTTTGCAAGTTCTACCTTTTTGCTTTGGAGGCGTTCAACGCATAGATCATAAACTCGAGCTCAGTCCCCGTGCACATTATATCGTCAAGCATATCAAGAACGAAGTGATGCGGAGCTTGGAAGAGGAGAACGTCTTCATGAACTATCGCTAGCTCTTACGTAGCCTAGTTATACTCGCTTTGGAATTCACTTGTAGACTCAACAAATACAACCAAGGTAAAGTAGAAGAGGAAGAGGAAAGCACAACAAAAGAAAATAAAAGTAAAGAAACGAACATAAATAAAAGTTTACCTTTATTGCTTGAAACAATGAAAGAAAGGAGGAGGGTACATCGGTGTCACTCTCAACATATGCCTCTCTCTCTTACTTACATGAATCATCATCTAACCTAATCTACATACAAGTTACATAAAAATAAAAACCTAAACTACAAAATGAAAAACTAGTCTAAACCTATCTCTGCATTGTCGTCCCATTTTCAGCACAAGTACAGGCCTTTTATAGGGAAAAACCCAACAACCAGGATCCCGGGGAGGTCGGGGAAGCAAACGCTCCCCCTAATTCCCCAACAAAGCCGCGGAAACGCGGCTTGGGCCGCGTTTTCGCGGCCAGGGTGTGGCCAGATGGCCACACCCTGTTGGTGGGTTTCTCTGGGAGTTTCTTCTGCCTTTATCTTCAGTTTGTTTCTTCGTTTGGGTCCAGGATTCTGACGAAATAGCCTTGGATTCTTGGCTTTAACCGATCGATCCTAAGAGGATTCTTCTCAACCGGTTTCAACCTCTTGATTTTGCCCTAATTTAGTGAGTGCGAATTAATTCTGATTTAATTCAGAATTTTGGTGGGCTTTGGGCTCATTTCTCTTCAACTCCTTAGAGATTGGGCCTGCAAATAAATCAAACAATTAATTAGGACAATGCAGGCTTTTATTCTATAATAAGTATGGACATATGATATTAAATATGCAACATTAGCGACCAATCAGTACTTCTGCATTGCATATAACTTAGGAAACACACTTATATGTTGTATTACTTGGGTGTTATTTTTTCTATATACTTGCACACAAACACAAAAATAATTTAAGAGCATATCCTTAAACAAGATAAGGTGGGAAAGCATTATCCTCTCTTAGCCCACAAACCATCTCCTCACTCACTAACTCAGCCTAACTTAAAATTGAGTAGACGTTAGCCCTAGCGACATCTCGGACTCGATAGGAGATTGACCTAAGAGAGAAGTTGTTAAAAGTCGCTATTGCCAAATTAGTGTCTAAGATTGGGGTTTGAGGGGTGAAAACCGAAGGCTGGTGGTTTAGCATAATTAGGCCCGCTGCTTAGGTATGGATACCTCCCACTAGTCTTGCCCCTACCTGGCCGATTAACTTGCGGTCAGGTTCTGCAATATACCTCCGGTGGCCAGTCGATCAGTTAGGAGTCGTCTAGGTCTAAAAGTTTACCCTAACTTAGCCTAGTTTTTTTTCTTTGTTTGTTTATCTGTTTGTTTTTATTTGATACCTTTGTGATATAGATTACAACTATAATTTTTCCAATACATCTAGTGATCCATACTTCAACCCAACCTCTTTCAATTCAGATATTACCAACCCGGCATTATATAACTTTAACCAACCAAGTTCGCTAGATTGGTCTTATCTGAATCAATATATGCCCCAATCTCCGTATTATGAAAACGAACGCGACTCACGTGTTTTTTGGTGATGAGGTCCGTGTTTGGGGTTGGAATCCCACTCTTGCGTCTGACTTAAGACTCGCGTCTGACTTGAGAATGATCATCGCGTATAGTGAGGTCCGCGTTGAAGACTTTGTCCTCAGTGATTTTTAAACCACCTACAATATATGTGCGTGTATGCATATATGTGTGTATGTGTGTGTGTCTGTGTTTGTTTGTTTATGAAATCATCCAAATACTCGAGGCCGCTTAGCACACCCCTACTAATCCCATGGCGCATATGCACCCTATCCTGAGAAGTTTTCTACACATACATGGGTAAATCATGAGAATAACATTACATTTGTATCATTTAGATAGTTCAATCTAGCACCATCTATTTACACGGTAACCACTTCAAGTACTATTGTGCTTTTACAATCTATGATGCAAGACGTTTATTACAATATTACTGATATAACTTTATTAAAAGCTTCCTTTCTAAACAATCAAATCAATTGCTTAAGATTTCTATTTCTAAAATTTGGACTACAATTTTTGAAATATCTTTAAGTCCTAATTAGCAAATAGTAATAACATACCATTAATATACCTTAATCAAGAGATATATCCTAAAAACTTGACAACTTAATTTTACTTATTACGTGCCACGCAACATGCAAGTTAGACAACCGATACAACTATAGGGGTGGCAATTGGGTCGGGTCGACCCGACCCAATTACTGCTTGACCCGTAGAATAATCGGGTCGGGTCGACCCGACCCGATTATTATACGGGTCAAAAATTCAGACCCAGACCTAACCCAAACTTAATCGGGTCGACCCGTCTGCCACCCCTAGATACAGGCCACGGACCGCAAAGAATGCGGCCCAAATATTCAAATTTATTGGAGGAAAATATATAAATAAGTTCAGTATTTTGGAATATAAAAGAAAGGATGTACTTTTTTGTAAAGTTGCAAAATCAATCAGTACAAGGAAAAACATCATTGATCAGCTCCGGAGCACGTGATCAGAGAGGGGGGCACCCCACGAAATCTGTTGGGATATTCTCACTCCCAGAAAGTATTCCCACCTTCGTCTATATATACCCCACCCACGCACCCGCACCGCGATCAGAGGGGAATGCTGTAAGAAAACCAGTATCTCTCCTTCGTCTTCTCTTCTCAACAAGCTTCGCCACTTACCGAGCGTAGGTTGTAGAGGAAGGCAGCATCTTCAGAGCGAAGAGCAGCTGCTCGCCTCCAGATCTTTCCATTTCGAGGTAAATCCCTTCACTTTCTTGCTGAATCTAGGGTTTTTCATTTCTTGCATCTTTTCCCTTATTTTCTTGCGAGATTAGAGATGCTGGTTTGGATCTTTTTTCTGACTTCATCAACTTCCATCTTGAATATTGCTTACTAGTGTTTTGAACTTTATACTCTTTACTAGATTTGTTGTATCTTAGCACTGCGAGATCAGCTACTCTCGATCTGCGTATTTCCTTTTGTGCATCAAGATCAGATGCTTTATTTAGTAGTTTCCCTTTGTGACCTCGAGAAAAACAAGCACTGCAGTAATTTTTCCTTTTTCTTTTTTCTTTTTTCTGGTCTTCTTTAGGGTTTTTCATTTCTTGCATCTTTTCCCTTATTTTCTTGCGAGATTAGAGAAGCTGGTTTGGATCTTTTTTCTAACTTCATCAACTTCCATCTTGAATATTGCTTACTAGTGTTTTGAACTTTATACTCTTTACTGGATTTGTTGTATCATAGCACTGCGAGATCAGCTACTCTCGATCTGCGTATTTCCTTTTGTGCATCAAGATCAGATGGTTTATTTAGTAGTTTCCCTTTGTGACCTCGAGAAAAACAAGCACTGCAGTAATTTTTCCTTTTTCTTTTTTCTTTTTTCTGTTCTTCTTTTGGGTTTTTCACTTCTTGCATCTTTTCCCTTATTTTCTTGCGAGATTAGAGAAGCTGGTTTGGATCTTTTTTCTGACTTCATCAACTTCCATCTTGAATATTGCTTACTAGTGTTTTGAACTTTATACTCTTTACTGGATTTGTTGTATCTTAGCACTGCGAGATCAGCTACTCTCGATCTGCGTATTTCCTTTTGTGCATCAAGATCAGATGCTTTATTTAGTAGTTTCCCTTTGTGACCTCGAGAAAAACAAGCACTGCAGTAATTTTTCCTTTTTCTTTTTTCTTTTTTCTGTTCTTCTTTAGGGTTTTTCATTTCTTGCATCTTTTCCCTTATTTTCTTGCGAGATTAGAGAAGCTGGTTTGGATCTTTTTTCTGACTTCATCAACTTCCATCTTGAATATTGCTTACTAGTGTTTTAAACTTTATACTCTTTACTGGATTTGTTGTATCTTAGCACTGCGAGATCAGCTACTCTCGATCTGCGTATTTCCTTTTGTGCATCAAGATCAGATGCTTTATTTAGTAGTTTCCTTTTGTGACCTCGAGAAAAACAAGCACTGCAGTAATTTTTCCTTTTCCTTTTTTCTTTTTTCTGTTCTTCTTTAGGGTTTTTCATTTCTTGCATCTTTTCCCTTATTTTCTTGCGAGATTAGAGAAGCTGGTTTGGATCTTTTTTCTGACTTCATCAACTTCCATCTTGAATATTGCTTACTAGTGTTTTGAACTTTATACTCTTTACTGGATTTGTTGTATCTTAGCACTGCGAGATCAGCTACTCTCGATCTGCGTATTTCCTTTTGTGCATCAAGATCAGATGGTCTATTTAGTAGTTTCCCTTTGTGACCTCGAGAAAAACAAGCACTGCAGTAATTTTTCCTTTTTCTTTTTTCTTTTTCTGTTCTTCTTTAGGGTTTTTCAATTCTTGCATCTTTTCCCTTATTTTCTTGCGAGATTAGAGAAGCTGGTTTGTGTTGTGCGCCGATGACAACAACCAATAGAGGATCCACAGATCTCAAACACAAAGAACAATCCAACAATCACACGAAGAACACACAAATCACAAAGACAAGATTTAACGAGGTTCGGCCTCAATGCCTACGTCCTCGGGGCAATCAATGGAGAGAGTTTTCTTTAGGAAGATGATTACAATAGCTCTTAAGTCTCTTTGAATGCAAGAGAACTATCAGCTAATCCTTTTTCGCAGGCTTTCTCCAAGATGATGCAACCCTAGAAATCAACATTAGGCTTAAATACCCAAATTTGCGGAGCAGCAGATTTTCGCCCAAAACCCGACTGTCGGTGGACCCGGCCGGTCAACCGACCTCCACCTCGGTCGACCCTCCCGGTCGACCGAATTTAACCGAGAGTTCAGGTCTTACAGTAAGGGAATTGCGGTCGACCGGCCGGGTCGACCGCCTAAGGCCCTGTGCATGCTGTGCATGTCGGTCGACCGGACCGGTCGACCGACCCTGCCTGATTCTGCTGCTGCTGCTATTTCCAGCTGTTGTTCCCTTCGTCTTCGTCGTCAACTTCCTCGGCGATCACTAGACGACCCCTCGACGAACCTTATCAACTTCCCCATCAGTAAACTCTCTCTTTCCAACAATTCTCCACCTCGGCGAAGATTTCCAAATCTGAGCCGAACTCTAACGAACCCCAGTCCATCACCTGGCGAATCGACACACGATCTCGGCGAAATCGACACACGATCTCGGCTTGCGCGCACCGGTCGAAATCGACACACGATCTCGGCGAATTCGACACACGATCTCGGCTTGGAATCTTTGGCTCATCTATTCCTGGAAAACATCGCACATGTCTTCCCTGCACTTCACCTTAGGAGAATTTCCATACCTGCCGATCACTAACGTGGCTCCCTCTCCGCAACTTCACGACCTCACGAAGACTTCCTTATGAGCCTACACTGACTCTCCACTGACTAGCTCTATCTAGTCTACCTGTCTTCCACTGACGGTCCAACCAAGTCTGCGTAGAACACACCAAACATCATCGGCTTCAACTGGATGCACACCACTCCTTATGCAAGCTCAACATCTTCTAACCGGAAGATAAACCTGTTCATCGAGATCACACCATCTCACCACTACGTGAGATCCAACTGGCCACACCACTTCACCTCTACATGAAGTCTCTTCACCTCTACGTGAAGTCTCTCCATCTCTACTTGAAGCTCCAATAGGCCACAACTCTTCACCTCTATGTGAAGATCCAAAATAACATCTCGAGAACCCAAATAGCTTCATAAGAGTTGCATCACCAAATGGCTGCGCCTTTACGGCTGCCACGTACCTTTGCCCAAAAGGATCAAGCCAACCGTAGTTCATTAAAATGAGCTTCAACAAGCTCAAGCACTGGTACCTGTATTTGCAGCAGCGAACCTGTCTGACCGAGTCATATGAACCTCTTCCCGAGCATCATGGAGGACAACGGCCTTCAACTTCAGCTTGTCAAGATCACAAGCTTGAGATCCATGCTTCTTTAACCACAAACGTGGTTTCACCTTGGTTCCAATGGCTGCAAATAACTCGACATCCTCAACAATGTCGTCAATCTGTTCAGCATCACCCTTGGTATCTTGAACTCCTCCCGGTGTCACCTCAGATGAAGTCTCCTCTGATGCCGAGCCAACTGGAGATGATAGAGTAGCATCAACCTCCACCCGCTGCAATCCTTCCTTGGTCTCCGTCCTCTCCACCTGCTGAGAGACAGTGGACTTCAACACTGAAGCCTCTCCAAATGTGACATGCCTGCTCATCACGATCTTCTTGTCTTCGGGGTCCCACAACCTGTAGCTGTTTCCCTTGACGCCCAAATAGACAAACCTCTTTGCCTGCGGATTCACCTTGCCACTCTTGGCACTGAAGTAGGCCGGACTTTCAAACTCCCGCAGCACACCATGACCTTGAGCAGATTTCCTAGACCAAATTTCCAATGGAGCTTTACCTCCTATCGCAGTCGATATGTTCATGAGATGGCTAGCATACTCAGTCGCCTCAGCCCAAAACGACCTGTCTAATCCTGCATTAGACAACAAACTCCGAACCTCCTCCAGCAAGGAACGGACTACATCTCTAGCCAACCCATCTTTACCTGTTGTGAAGTGAGTTGCAATCCCAGTGTTCTGGCCAAATTGTAGGAACTGGTACATGTCCTTTCCAACATTACCAATATGAAGCTCCTTTATCTTCCTACCTATCTGCCTCTCCATTCTTCCTCTCCGCTTCATCAACACATCTAGGGCTTCACCCCTTTGTCTCATAGGATATATCCAAACCTGCCTAGATGAACCATCAATAAACGAGACAAAGTACCTGTGACCTCCAAGCGATGCCGTCTTAGCAGGTCCCCATACGCTCATGTGAACACAATCAAGAAGACCTTCATTGTGGTGAGTACTGCTGCTGAATCTCACCGTCTTCTTGTCTAGAACGCTGTGTCCACCTTCCAAATTGCAGGTAGCAGCACCTTTCATGGATTCCTTCTTTGCAGGAGCTTGCAAAGACCTTCCATCTTCGTGTCCGACCTTTCCCTGCCCTTCCTCCAGGCCAGCATCATCTGATGAACTTGAAGTCTCCACCTGATCTGTAATCGTACTACCCTTCAAGTAGTAGAGATTGCCTCGGCGGACGCCCTTCATCACCACCATCGAGCCCTTGATCATCCTGAGATCGCCATCTCGAACAGATATCACCATACCCGATGCTTCCAAAGTTCCCACGGAGATTAGATTTCTCTTCAACTGAGGTACATACCTCACTCCTTTCAGCTCCCTTTCCATCCCATCAAACATCCTGATTCGGATTGTACCTACACCCTCCACGCTACATGGGTGATCGTCGCCCATAACGACCGAACACCCCTCCAGCTGCTCAAAGTTGGAAAACCAGCCCAGATTGGGGCACGCATGGTATGTTGTACCTGTATCCAGAATCCACTCATCTTTCCATGAGTTACCAATAATGGGAGAACTGACTGAAAACGAGAAACCTGACGAGTCCGAATCTGCTCCATCTGCCTGTGAACTACTCCTCTGAGTATTCGTCACTTTTGCAAGATTTGTTTCAGCCTTCGACTCCTTCTTCTTCCCCTTGAACTTCGGACAGTCCACTTTCCAGTGCCCTATCTCTCGGCAGAAAATGCACTGATCCTTCCTCAGATCCCTATAGCCCGACCTGGACTTCGATCTTCCTCTCACCTCCTTGCCCTTCCACGATGAACTTCTGCTTCTTACTTCCAGTGCCTCCGCCACTGAGCTTGACTGTGAAGGATGCCTCTCATTCTTCCTTGTGTCATAACTCATCAATGCAGACGACACCTCATCATAATCCAAGCTCTGCCTTCCATTAATGAAGGTCAGTGTGAATGTCTCGTACTCCTCTGCAGGAAGTGAATTCAGAAAGATGACCGCCTTATCTTCCTCATCTACCGTGACGTCCACATTTAGCAGATCTGTAAGAAGCTTCGTATATCGGTTGATATGCTCATTTACTGTGCTCCCCTTCTTCATCCGAAACTGATACAGCTTACTCTTAAGCTGCAACCTGGACTCTACACTCTACGTCAGGTACTTCTTTTCAAGGGTTTCCCACAGTTTCTTCGCTGACGTCTCATGTTGCACAAGGTATTTTATGTCTTGTGACAAGCATGAACGTATCAAGCCACATGCCGATCTGTTCATCTTCGCCCACTCTTCATCGGTGGTTGTGTTCTTCTTCTTCGCCAATAGGAGAGTGTCTTCGAGGTTTGATGCATTCAGCGCATCCATAACCTCGCATCTCCACATACCAAAATTGTTAGTCCCATTAAACTTAACAACTTCAATCCTTGGGTGATTGTTCATTGTCTTAACAGATGCAGTTTCTTCTGCCATTGAGATTTCTCTGATCCTCTATCTACGCGGAAGATCAACTAACTTGAAATAGATCTATACACAGATAAAAATATGATTTTTACCTGTCCCTTGAAACCCTAGATCGAGTTTCTCACCAGATCTACTTCACCACGGATTCAACTAGCCCTCCTTGAGTCCTTCTGAGATCGACACACGATCTCCTTGAACACCCAATACCTCAGATCTGAGATCGACACACGATCTCCACCGGATCCGATCTCGAGCCCTCCGAATCCTCAAAAAATCCCAAGAGCAACCTAGATGCTCTGATACCACTTGTTGTGCGCCGATGACAACAGCCAATAGAGGATCTCACAGATCTCAAACACAAAGAATAATCCAACAATCACACGAAGAACACACAAATCACAAAGACAAGATTTAACGAGGTTCGGCCTCAATGCCTACGTCCTCGGGGCAATCAATGGAGAGAGTTTTCTTTAGGAAGATGATTACAATAGCTCTTAAGTCTCTTTGAATGCAAGAGAACTATCAGCTAATCCTTTTTCGCAGGCTTTCTCCAAGATGATGCAACCCTAGAAATCAACATTAGGCTTAAATACCCAAATTTGCGGAGCAGCAGATTTTCGCCCAAAACCCGACTGTCGGTGGACCCGGCCGGTCAACCGACCTCCACCTCGGTCGACCCTCCCGGTCGACCGAATTTAACCGAGAGTTCGGGTCTTACAGTCAGGGAATTGCGGTCGACTGGCCGGGTCGACCGCCTAAGGCCCTGTGCATGCTGTGCATGTCGGTCGACCGTCGACCGACCCTGCCTAATTCTGCTGCTGCTGCTATTTCCAGCTGTTGTTCCCTTCGTCTTCGTCGTCAACTTCCTCGGCGATCACTAGACGACCCCTCGACGAACCTTATCAACTTCCCCATCAGTAAACTCTCTCTTTTCAACAGTTTGGATCTTTTTTCTGACTTCATCAACTTCCATCTTGAATATTGCTTACTAGTGTTTTGAACTTTATACTCTTTACTGGATTTGTTGTATCTTAGCACTGCGAGATCAACGACTCTCGATCTGCGTATTTCCTTTTGTGCATCAAGATCAGATGCTTTATTTAGTAGTTTCCCTTTGTGACCTCGAGAAAAACAAGCACTGCAGTAATTTTTCCTTTTCCTTTTTTCTTTTTTCTGTTCTTGTTTTAATTTATTATTCATTAGTACTGTTCTATTGAGCTATTATGGATTAGTTCTGGCAACAACAAGGAAAGCCAACAGTATTATAACACTACTTGAATCGTTTCCATCCTCGTGTTTGTCTATTCATCGATGGATTCTCAAGATATGGATTTCTATTACTTGGTTCTGCATTTCATGTCCTGTCTTTATTCTTGCAGGATCGGTGCCAAGGTGTTTGCTGGGGTCTAGTTCCGAAACCCTAGAGACAAGATGGAGGCCAAATTTGCATTGGTGGTCATGCCGCCAAAAGCAATGCGGTCCGCTCTTTTTCTACTTTCTCTTTCTCTCAGTTTTTTTGTCTTTTCTTTTTTTTTAAGGCCACACTTCACATAATTAATTGTTTTTGATTGAATACTTGATACAAATGATTTTCATAAATCACTTCTGCATCCTAACAAGAAGTAATTAATCTTCATTTATTCGATTAAATTATTTTTCCTTTTCATGACAATAAGTTAGAATTTTATTTTCTGATATGTTTAGAAAATGATTTATGATGGACATTGCTATTATTATAATTTTCATACATCTGTTATTTAGGGCATTAAAAAAATGGTTTGTTTTCTTTCTTTCTTTGTGTTTAAATTATATATGAGGAATAATTAGAATATTTCTTTCTTTGTGTTTAAACTATATATGAGGAATAATTAGAATTATACTATTATTCGAAAATGAAAGGTTCGAAAATGAAAGGAGTCGATCACCATCGAAAGACCGTAAAAGGTCGGCTGGGAGCAGACAATTCTGTGCAGTGCGCCCCCCACAAGCTGCGCCCTGCAGCAGCGGTTGTTCGTTTTTTTCTTTTTTTTTTTTCTTTTTTTATTTTGTAGGGCTGTAAGAGTTGTGAAACCCTGGTAGTGGACTGCAGGCTTAAATAAAACGAGAGGACGAAATTGCGAGTGTGGGCTTGGGCTAATTTTATTTTTTTATTTTTTTTTTTTTCCTTTTGCTTTTCTGTTATAAAGCTTGGGGCCTGGGCTGTTTATATATACAGATATATTCACGATGAGTACTATATGTGTTTAGATCTGAAAAAATAGGACTCATTCAATTTAAGTGAACGGCATATAAAACTCAACAATCATCCCCATTCACTAGAATCGAAGAGAAGCATCAGCAACAAGCGGGCTGGGTTTCTCAGCATGAATGATAAAAAAGAGAAGATTTAATAGTGAGTCATTTTGTATATAAATTTTGATTCATTCCTTCCAAACAAAAGCCAATGCCTCGCAACGGTTCGGGCAATTTGGGTTTGGCACTGCGATCCGAGTCGATGCCTAGCAGTGCCAACATTATTATTATTCTTCTTCTTCTTCTTTTTTTTTGGGAGAACCAAGAGGTTGTTGGGCTGCGGACTTAAATAAATGACAAGATAAAATTGCGAGTGTGGGCTTGAGTCGGCATCTGTACCCGCCCAATACCCATCTCTGTTTTCCGTTTTCTTCCTTCTCTTAAATCTTGAAATAGAATCAAACCTTCTCTCCCTTCTAATTCTTGATTCGCATAATGAGAGGCACGAGTCCAGTGGTGGAGCCAGGACACCTCGAGGGCACAAAATTATATTCAACAATGTTACAATTATAAAAAATATTTAATAATAACAGTAATACGTTTCTTTTGAAGAAAGTATGGGACTCAAACTCAATCACTAATTTATTTCATAGTTGTTACAAAATAAAAAAAGATCCCCAACTTGAAAGTCGAAACCTATAAATTATAGAAGCCTAAACACAATTTTAACTGAGCCATACTGAGTCCGACGTGGACCGTCCTCGGCCCAATTCCTAGCCCCACCCATAATTGATATATATTACTTTAAAAATAAGAAAGTCCTCCTCTTTAGATTATTGTTTTCACCAGAATGAGATCATCTATCGTTGTCTCCATACTTGCAATAAAATTCACTTTGTCCCCATCTATTTACTTACTTTTAAAATTCAGATAGTAAACTTTAAAAACACAACAAAATCTCTCCCAAAAAAAAAAGAAAAAAAGAAAAAGAACTCAATTACATATCACAATACATCCTAATCCTAATCCCCCAAATCAAATGAAATTGATACCACCACCATCAACCACCGCAGCCAGCAGCCCTACCAACACTTAGCCCACAAAAAGAAGAAATAGCTGAAGATGCTCCGACCAAAGGAGCGGGCAAAGGAATTTGCTCCTTGGCCATAGCCGAAGGCGAAGGGTTCGGAGATCGAGATAGAGTTAGCGGCAAGGACATCGGCGGCAGTCTTCTTCCCAATTGTAGTGGTCAAAATTACGACCCTTGCGGGAGATCAACACTTTTCATGGACACTCCAGACTCATCTTCATCCAACAGATCTCTCTCGTCCACCTAGTCAACAGAGTGTTACAACAACTCAGCACGTGTGGGAGAGAACTACGGAGCTGAACCGTAGTCCTCGCCAACCAGCATGATCCTCAAAGATCACAAGATTAAACAATTTAGTCCTAGCACATTTATAGCCACACAACACACCGATTCTATTTGTAATTCTTTTAAATTAGAATGAAATATCTTTCTCTTTCGTGATTTTTCCTTACAGGTTTCTCCTTTACTATGCACATTTACTCACAAGGTATGTGCGTGAGAATAGGGATGACTAATGGGACGAATCGGGTGAATTTGTCCTGTTAGTCCAACGAATTCGTTACAAGACGGGCTCTTCCTGTCTCATAACGAATCGAAGGAGACGAGTCAAAGCAGCGGGTAATGAATCAGGTATCTTTACCTGGATTTGCCAACTCAGGTTGGATCCGTCTCAGATATTTTTATTATTTTTAATTTTGATGGTTTAAAAAAAAATACATAACAAGATAGGAGTCTTATCTAATATTCCCATCACACGACTATATAATAATATTATATATATATATATATATATATATATATATATATATATATATATATATATATATATATATATATATATATGGTAGAGTTACAATACACATAGGTGTAACTAAGTTAAGTTACACACATCTTTCCACCACACAAATAATATTTTTTAAATGTCTTGTGGGGATCACTCGCATTAATTTTTGTTTGTATCTCATCAAGTAAAATTTTTGTGTGGTGAAAAGAGGTGTGCATCACTTAACTCGAATACGAGGAGGCGTATTTTATCTTTTATATATATATATATATATATATATATATATATATATATATATATAAGGGGCTGAGACAAAATGTCCGGTCATGAATCTGTCCCGTGACTCCTGTCCCTTTTACATAGAACGAAGCGAATACATGACATGCCCATATTCACTCTGTGACTCAAAACAGAGCACACATGACGAAGCGGGTTGACCCGCCTTGGTAGCCACCACTACTTGTGAAAGACCCTCGGAGAATTTTCAACCGCACCAATTTGCCTCACCCCCATCACAGCCACAGCCATCCTCTACCCTTCTCGCATCGCTCCCGCGCTCCACTGATGAAAAGAAGTGACCGCCCAGTCGAATTGGAACACCGAGTCACCATCCGCCATTCTCCGAATCGGACCGCTGCACGTCGGGCCTCGATCTCCGGCGGGCCACGCCGGGGGGGGGGGGGGGGGGGGGGGGGGGGGGGGGGGCTGGGGCTGGGGCTGGGGCCTCGATCTCTGATTTAAAAAAGTTAGGGTTAGTTTTGAATTTTTTTTCTTATTTTTTTATGTAGTTTTATTTTGTGAAATTTAGTACTCTACTTTACTCTAGTTCATGTTTTTTTTTTTCTTGATTTTTTTTCAAAGTGATTTCTTTTTAATCTGCTTTATTTTTCAAAAAAGATATTGTTATTTTATTCCTGTCATCGCTGATCTGTTATTTTAGTGTGTGCTTTGATATAATTCTTTATTGGTTCTATTGGCTGTCTAATTGAGATTTTTTAACTCCATGAATTGCAGATGTTTGTTGTCGGGAGATCATCACTGCGGCCAAGGGATGTTACTCGCACTTATTACCGCAGATTCCTATCTTGTCCTAGGACAATCAAAGTAAGTTATTTTTAACTTAGAATCCGTTAAACTAGGTTAGATGCCAAATTTGGATGTAATCATCTTCTTTTAATTTTTTATGGATTTATTTATAAATTTATATGACGAATCTGATAATTGCTTCAAGTGATATATATATATATATATATATATATATATATATATATATATATATATATATATATATATATATATATATATATATATATTATATTATTCAATTGATTTGAGATAATGTATATGTGGTTTTGAAATTTGTTTATGATATGGCGTCATTATTGTATGTATCCGAAACTATACCCATATTTTCACAACAAAGGAACCATAACCATCAATGTTAGATGCATGCCTTTGTGCACATAGGAACAATAACCATCTGTGATCGATATTTTGACTTGATCACTTGGATTTTGTGTTAGATATTTGCTTTTAGTATTTCTTTGTGGCATATTTTTGAATTTATCCATATTTTTGTTATGTTGATTATTACTTTATTATATTATACACATCCCATTTTCAGCGGTATTCCTGAATCATGAACTGGTTTTCTGTTAAAATCAATTTGTATTTGTGCTTAAATCATTAACTAGAGAGACACCATTCTCTTGGGGAATGAAAACTAAAAGAGCAACCATACAAGCTGGTAAAGGGTCCTACTAAACAAAGGTGTTTTAAAAGGAAAAGATGGAATACGACCCATATGCACCTTAATGTTAGTCATTATATGACTTCTAAAAATTGAAGGTATTTTTTTTTTAATTCAAGTAAACATGTGACTATTACTTTACTATTATTGCTGAGAGATTCTTGCCATAAGCAGTTGGACTCCCTCATCGGTCCTGCAAGGCAAACATGATAAAGGGAAAACAACCCCGATTAGGAGCACCGGTGTAGCGCTGGCCTTGAACCCTCGGGCGTGAGAATCAACCTTATTTATTGTGGAAGTTAGAATGGAAAGCAGGACAAGAAGTGTGGTTTACAAGAGAACTTTTTCCTCGTTGGAGGATAGGGGGTATAAATACCTGGGATTAGTTGGTAAAGGGGCTGACTAGAGATGAGCTGACATGGAGATGATGGAGGTGTACATTGTGGTGAGCGGTGATGAGGTCCATAACTGTATAGATATGAACGTCTTGGATCTCAACGACTCCCGCAATCTTCTCCTTGACTTGATGGAGACGTCTTGCAGCACGTGGAGCAACCTTCCTGTGGTGGAGATTTCTGCCACAAGCAGTTGGAAGCTCATGATCGAATCAAAACACAAAAAGAGAAAAACACATTAGCTCAGAAGTACCAATGCGGTGCTGGCTAAAGACCATCGGTCGTGAGAATAAGTATCCTTGTTGGAAGGAAAAGAAAGCAGAAGATTGCTGGTGTAATGTGGTTTTTTGGGTTATCAGAAGCTTCCCCTCAATGGAAGAGAGATATTTATACCCCACTAGATATTAGCAAGGATGAGGATAATAGAGACCAGCAACTGCACGATCTCTCAGCCTTAACCGCTCTGACCAATTTAGATAGACACGCACGAGAATTTGCTATTATCTATAACTATTCGCCTAGGTTGTTGAGATTGACACGCAGAGGGATTCATCGTTATCCACAATCATTTGAACTACAAATCTGCAAAGATTGTAATTGTTTAATCATGCCTAAGTTGTTTGAGTTGATATGCAAAGGATTCCATTATTTCCATAACCACTCGCTTAGTTGTAGGGTTGCTACAACCTTCTGGGTCCTATAATGCCTGAAGCGTGAGGAAAGATCAGGGTGAGCAACCGATTCCGTGATTCGCGAGATTGTATGTCATATGTTGCCGGAGTAGGAGTGAAAGTCCTCGGAGAGGGTCTTTGTTCTAGAACTGAAGCTTCTGAGTGGTTCGATTAGCTCACTAGGCTGAGGATCCAGAGGAGTGGTTCGAGATTGATATGACCTCCGGGGCGGCCCTTAGGCTTTCTTCTTGGGCCCATGATGGCTTGCTGGCAGAATAGTGATTTGGCCGCTTGGGGCATCTCTGAGGCAGTAGGACATGTGTCTGATCTCGAGAAGGGTAAAAAAATCGACCATTACACTTCCATACATGCATCATGGACTGGGACATGAGCTGTATGGCCGTAGGAGTCGCCCATCCTTGGTAGATGACTTGCTATCCTTAGTTCAGTACAATTGTCTTTGATGGTGGAATGAGGGCGAATCATTCATGAGTTGAAGGTGTGACTACCAGTGCAAGGACAGAGCGAGGGCCAACAATACTCGCAGTGGATCAGGAAAATCTACTGTCTTTGATGGTGGAATGAAGGCGAAATCATTCATGTGGTAAAGGCTCGACATACCAGTGTAAGGACGGAGCGAGGGCCAACAATACTCACAGTGGATCAGGAAAATCCCGTCTCGGAGTAAGGGCTTTATCAAGGAGGAAAAGTAGGGGAAGTGTGGGGAGATCTCGTTCAGGATTGAGATCGTGGTCCTCGTTCCCCGCACTTACTTGGAGCATGACGATGGGTAGACTTTGGAGATCTTGGAGCCTCGATAGTGGTAGCTTAGAGATAAGACTTCACACACTCTGTAGTCTCCTGGGGTGGAGCGGCTGTTGATCCCGCCTTGTGGATTTGTTCTCTTATGGTCTCTCCAGATTAAAGGACACGTGTCAGCATCTTGGGAGAGGCCGAAAAGTGACCACTTTAGATGACTCTTGCTTCCCCACTTGCCAGTGAATTGAGATGGGAAGGTGAGAGAGTGAAGTCAAGTCTTCACTTTTTCGATCTTTGTTGGAAGTTGTCTTTTCAAATTCGGACTGTCGTATCTTGGTGTATCGTTTGCACTTAATGTGATCAGGCCTCGAGCCATAATTCTGTTGTTTCAGATGCCTTTTGGTTTCCGTTATTGAGATTCTTGGGATCCGTTTTTTGTCTTGATTTGAATTCCAGGGTCATTATGGCAATGACCGCTCTGATTCAATATGGTGGGAGTTGGACGATTGCAGGTTGCTTCAATTGGTAGATTTTCTCGGATAATAGGAGATTTTCTCAGAATATGTGGACTATCCTAATTTGAATTGTAGGATGAATTACAACTATGACCCATCACCTGCCAACCTATAAATCGAGGAAGACCCTCAGAGGAGTCTTCAACTTCTAAACTTCTGTAGCACCTTTAAGATCTTAATTTCTTTCATCGTTGAAATCTAGACTGATGAGGGGAGGAGAAAGCTGCAATTGCAGACGAAATCATGGAGATGAGATTGTCGTTGCTTGCGGAAGGAGAGTGGAGGCTTCCAAAGGAGGGGCACATCGAGTTGGACTCTGGCTTCAATTGGAGCTGCTCGATGCATAACCTTAGTGATCGTAAAGTGGGTGTTACGTAGCCTTAGAGGTCGTAATATCATACTGCTATTAGAGAGGATAATTATGACTCCTACTTCAACTGAAGTTGGATTCTTGATCTTTTCTTGGGCGGTAAGCAGGCTTTCTGGAGGCCTTGCGCCTTCTTTTTTGAACGCATGTTCGATGAGGCATAAGTGGGGGTCGAGGAAGGAGGATAACGTCAATGAAGCACTCTTGCAGTGCTCGGCTTCTCCTTGGAGGACTTGGGTGGTGGCGTGACATCATCACTTTCTTGTCGGAGCCCGTCTTGCCAGGAGTCTTGGTCAAGTGTCTTGGGGCGAGCTTGGATGCCGATCTCATTCTTCTTGCAAAGACCTTGAGGTTGGCATGATCAATGTAGCGGTGCGTGCCCGAGTTTGAATTCTTTTATAGGCCTTGTTTTTCAATCGTCCAATGCAGAACATTGAAGTGTAACGGAGATGTTTTTGTAACACATTGTTTCCTTCTTGATTGCAAAATAAGGCAATAGAATGTTAAGGAAAAGCTTTTTTGTGCAATCCACGCCTTGCTTGTTTTTCTGCGCCTTTGATTTGATTGTAGTATAAGGAATCATGTGTGCAAGGTTTGCCTTTGAGCGATCTCTGTTCTCGACCACAGACCGGTGGGATGTCTCTTTAAGTGTGGGAGCTTGGACCGGGGATGTCATTGTTGGATCTTTGGATGGACATTGTGTTTGGAGTCTTGGATCATCTTCGTTTGTACTTTGATTTTCTTGTGGTGGGCTCCGAGTTAGGGAACTAGCTCAGTGGAGACTCGGAGGCGACTGCATAGGTAGAACTACATGGCAGTCTTAATGGATGTTGGAGTGGCCTTCTTGGGCAGTTGTTGTGGGCATCAGTGATGGAGGTCCTTGAGGTGACCCTCGTTCTGCGGTGGCTCCCATGAGCATTGGCAAGCTTGGTGACTCTAGGGTGATCCCTGTTTTTGGTGGATCCCCGACATAATTTTAGGTGCTTTTGGAGGGAGGCTTTAAGGTGGCCCTATTTTCGATGGGTCCCCATTATAGTTGCTGAAGCTTTTGAAGGGAGGCCCTAGAGTGATCCCCGTTTTCGAGGGGGGTCCCTTGTGGTTGCGGACGCTTTTGGAGGGAGGCCCTAGGGTGATCCCTGTTTCCGGTGGGTCCTCGTTATAGTTGCTGGCACTTTTGGAGGGAGGCCCTAGTGTGATCCTCATTTTTGGCGGGTCCCCATTATCGTTGCGGTGCTTCTGGAGGAAGGCCCTAGTGTGATCCCCATTTTTTGTGGGTCCCCGTTATAAGTGCAAGCGCTTTTGATGGAATCCCTTGGGTGATCTCCATTTCCCGCGGGTCCTTGTTATAGTTGCGGGCATTTTTGGAGGGAGGCCTTAGGGTAATTCCTGTATCTATAGATCCCCATTATTGTTGCTGTGCTTTTGGAGTAGGTGTTTGGGGCGGTCTCCATCATCGAGGACCCCCGTGACCTGAAATGTTAGAATAAAGAGTAATGGACTGAGAAGGAACTACTGCTTTAAAAGCGAAAACGCAATGTGTAGTGTAAGCATCATAGTGAAAAGCATAAGATATGATATTTCTGATTTTTTTTAATTTCTAGAATATATAAACATGCTCAAATTAAATATGAAAAATATGACAAATCAAGGGGAAAATAAAAAATGTGAGAAAATATTTAAAATATTAATCAAACAATATAATGACTACATACAATATTCATACAAGCACTTAAAAAAGCATATGCTACGGTGAAAAAAGCGTACGCTTCTAAGATGCTACTTTCTTGGTGCGCTATGATGCAACAGCCTTATGTTATGCCATTAAACGCGCTTAAATGCGTGTTGTAGCACATTTTTTAAAACATTAGTAGGAACACTCATTAATGTTCAATATTTATACAAAGTATTGCTTGAGACGAGAAGGGTTCCATTGTTTCCCTAGAATTTCCCTGAGCTTGTTGGCCGAGGTATACGAGTCTTTTCCACTTTTGTCAACCACAAGGAAGGGTTCTTCCCGGTTGATTCTAAGCTTCGTAGTGTTTGGCTCTTGAGTGGTTGGAGTGATGTGCCTCAGGACACGATATCCGATTTAGAATTCTCGGGTTTGACCTTCTTGGGGTACATAGCCTTGATATGTTACTGGTAGCCTGCGATACAGATCAGGGACTGCTTTCGCCTTTCTCCAGACTGATTTTGGGCTAGGAGGAGCTAGACGGAGTTCTACTCTAGATCGAACCCTTCGGTTTGGAGTGTTGGCATATATATATATATATAATATATATATATATATATATATATATATATATATATATATATATATATATATGTCGATCGAGATGACGACCTCTGTCCTATAGGCCATTTAGAATAGAGTCTCACCCGTTGGGATGCGCTTAGTGGTCCAGGATGCCCACAGGAGCTTCTTGACCCACACTTTGGCTTCGCCTAAGCTCTTGCACAAGTCCTCGAGGATGGTGCAGTTGCTGATTTCATCCTGGCTGTTTCCTTACAGATACAGAGTAGAAAATCGGTGGATAATCTTGTACCTGGAGCAGAAGTCTGACACCTTTGCACTGGCGAAACTAGTCTCGTTGTCGGACACATTGGTGTAGGGGAGGTTGAAATAGCACACAATGTGTTTCCATAAGAACTTGACGACTCGCTTCACTGTGACATCAGAGAGCAAAACCACCTCTATCTACTTGGTGAAGTAATCGGTCGCCAATGGTAGGAATTTGAACTGAGGCGCCATTTTACAAAGGGGACCCACTATATTCAGACCCTACTGCATGAATTACCTGGGGCTCCTGAGTGTGCGGAGGTCCATGCTTGGCCGTTGTGAGGAAGGAGCAAACCTCTGGCACCGGGACACCTCTTCATATATTCTTTTGCGTCACTGAACATCTTTGGCTAGGAGTCCCCTTGGTTGATGGCGTTGTGGGTGAAGGACTGCCCTCTGGCATGGTTCTCGCACTTGCCATCATGAATTTTTTGCATCACCTTCTTTGTTTTTTTATGGATCGAGGCATCTCAAGTATTGGTCGAAGAGGGTATTGAAATAAAACTTATTATAAAGGAGGTCGCCCAGGAGCACATACCTGGTGGCAGTGTTTTCGACTTTTGGGCTTCAGCTTTGTCCTCGGGAAGTACTTTGTCTTTCAGGTAGGCGATGATGGGGTCTCTCACCCCTGGGACAGGTGTCCAAGCGCATCACCAATCTGTCAGAGTTGAGGATGCTCGACTTTGGAATGTGCTCAAGGTCTCCTCTCTGGAACTCCACACCTGAGGCCAGGTTGACCAACAAGTCAGCGTGGGTGATGTTCGCTTTGGAGATTTGTTTGAAATCACCACGGACAAACTTGGACTTTATGCGAGGACGACTCGTAGGTATGCTGCCATTTGCTCGTCCCTGGTCAAGTAGTTGTCGTTGACTTGGTTTACCACCAGTAAAGAGTCACAACTGACTTTGAGCCAACGTACTCTAAGTGCATCAACCATCTTGAGTTCGGTGATCAGTGCTTCATACTCTGCCTCATTGTTGGTTGCTAGGAAGCTCAGAGCGTATGACTGCTCGATGATGGTTCCATCTGATGTCATTAGTACGAGACCAACTCTGGCTTCCTTGCTGTTGGATGCTCCATCCATATTCAGGATCCACCCTTCCAGGTTGTCGATTTGAACAGTTGCTGGATCACCTATGGTGAAATTGGCGATGAACTCAGCTGAAGCTTTTGCCCTTCTATTGTCGTTATTGGCTTGTACTCGATGTGATGTCCCTCCAGCTCCGTGAACCATTTGGATATATTTCTGATAGCCTGAGGGTTCTCCAAGACACTTTTCAGTCTGAACATTATCAGTACGATGATCTAAAAGGATTGGAAGTAATGTTTCGGCTTCCTTGAGGTGATTAGGAAGGCGAGAGCCAGCTTCTCCATCTGGTATCTGATCTCTGCGTCGAGGAAGGACTTAATGACATAATAAATTGGCTTTTGGACATCCTCGTCTTCCCGGACTTTTGCTTTGCTCATGGCTAAGTCCGAGACCGTGAGACAGACAAACATTCTCTGGTGAGGGTCTTGGATAAGAGCGGTGGAGAGGCAAGGTACTTCAACTTTTGGAACGCGGCCTCACACTGCTCATTCCAACAGAAGTCCCATTCTTCTAAAAGGCTAAGAATACAGTTTGCACTTATTTGTAGAGCGCCTGAGGAGCCAATTCCAAGCGGCGAGCCTCCCATTTAGCTTTTGGACTTAACACAGGAAGATGACTTTTGTTGGGGATGGTAGATGTATGGTCGGGGTTATCTTCAATTCCCCACTGAGTGACCAGATACCTCAGGAACTTGTCGGTAGTCATCGCAAAGGTGCACTTCTTCGGGTTGAGCTTCACATTATCGGCTTGGAGGAGGGCGAATGTCTTAGATGCTGGATGTGGTCGGTATGATGGACTCTTTACAAGCATGTCATCGACATACACCTCCATAGCGTGCCTGCCTGATCAACTTGAAGACATGGTTGATCATCTGTTGGAAGGTGGCTCTGGCGTTCTTCAGACTGAATGTCATCACCTTGTAGCAGTAAATCCCTCGGTCTGTGATGGAAGCGGTCTTGTCTTTATCTGGAGTGTGCATCTTGATTTGGTTGTAGCCCGAGTAGGCATCCATGAAGCTGAGCAACTCGTGGCCGAAATCACCTCTACCATTTGGCCGATCCTTGGCAAGGGGAAGTTGTCATTTGAGTATGCTTCGTTGAGGTTGGTGAATCCAATGCAGACCTTCTATTTCTTGTTCTTCACTAGGACGGGGTTGGCGAGCCAGTTTGAGTACGTGGTCTCCATAATGAGCCAGTCTAAAGTAGCCGATCAACTTCACCGAGGCTCTGGCATCGCTTGACGTTCAATCTTCCTTGGCTTTTGTTTCACCGGCTTGGCCGATGGTCTGATGGTCAACCGATGGTCTGATGGTCAGCCGGTGGCAGATAATGGCAGGGTTAATTCCTGTCATGTCAGTGGGAGATTATACGAATACATCTAGATTCTTTGATAGGAAATCAATAAGTCATACCTTTTCTTCGATAAGAAGGCTCATCTTGAGAATCCGTTTAGGGTGCTCTAGATTAATGGGGATCAGGATGGCCTCCTTTGGTATGTCGGTGGGAGCTACTTCATCAAAGGAGTCAGCGTTGTGGCCTTTGCCTTTCTGTAATGGTAGCGGCTTGCTTTTGCTTCTTCTTGACGGGGTAGCTATGGGAGGCTCTTGCCTTATCGTCTTTAAGGTCCAACCTGACTCTTCTAAGATATTGTGACACAGCTTTGAGACACTCTTGTCTCCCTTCAAGTTCGCGATCCCCTAAGAGTAGGGTAACACATGAGTTGGTGGTAGCTGGATGGCACTGCTTTCTCATGTGAATCCAAGGACGGCCTAGGATCACATTGTAAGGGGAGGGAACGTCTATCACGTGGAACTCCGTGATGACGAAGTATGGATTGGCCTGGACTGGCAGAGAGGCCATGCTGGAAAAGCACTCTTCCCTCCCGTCGAACCCATACAAGGGCTCATGGTGAGGGTGGAGCATCACCCGGGCTGCCTCAGGGGTTGCTTCCGTGCGGTTGAGGAACTCATTGTCGATGATGTTGACGATACTCTCGTCATCGATCAAGACTTTGGAGACTCGACATCCTCCCGATGTCACAGTGAGGACGAGGGCGTATTGAGAAATTTACATTGTACGTGTTCGCACTCGAGAACATAATCGGTTTGCTTAGGGAGAGTGGGGGAATGGTCACCATCATCGGATAGACACTTCGGTGTGCCTCATTGATGTAGATCTTCTCTCTTTGGCCATGGTTCCTTTCATGGGGTAGACGCCGAAGATGGTGTCCATCACTTTGTACTCCACAAGGGTGAGGTGGGCTTGATCCTCTGCGGTCGAGTTAGTCTCTTTCCATCGCCCATCCCCTAAGGACTGATCGGGCGCGAGAATGAACTCCAGGTAGCCTTTATTGACAAGTTGTTGAAGGTATCACTTGAGGGGCTTACATTGGGTAGTGCTGTGGTCCTGACCATAATGGTAATACCTCTTTGCCTTAGGCTTTGTCGAGTCGAACGAGATCGGCTCTAAGTGCTTCTGATCTTTGATGGTACAGAAAACTTGGTTGATGGGGAGCTTGAACAGAGTGAAATACTTATCCACTTTGAATGCTCTGATGGGAGCTCGCGAGGAACCAGGTTGAGGTTGCTTCTTGAAGGTGCCTTGCCCCCGATTCTGGTTCTGGGGCTTCTGCATGGTCTTGTGCTGCTACTTTGGCCTTTCTTCTTTAATCTCATGCTTAGGAGGGTGATTCGTCGAGCTCTTTGTCGCCTCCTCGAGCTGGATGTATCGTTGAGCTCGGGGGAGGACATTACCCATCGTGGTGATGTGTGCTTCACCAGATGTTGGTACAACGGGTGAGGGGGCCGCAGCCCGCTGATGTAGGCAGCGACAACTTTGTTGCAGTTGTGTATTTTGTCCAGTTGGCTTCGGAAGTAATTAATGTAGCCCTTGAGGCTGTCGCTTGTCCTCATCTTGCCGTTGAGGAGGTAGTTGTTCTTTTTGAAGTCTTGGCGCGAGACATAGTAGTTGTAAAATACTCGACCACTTCTGCAGAGCGAATGTGAGAGGGAGTAGAACTAGTCTACGACCAAGCCCTTAAGACTGGATGGGAATACACGACACAAGAGGCGGCCATCATGAAAGTAGATCACCAACTTGTCTTTGTAGTGTCGACGGTGCTGTATTGGGTCGCTTACCCCATAATAGGACTCAAAAGTCAGCATGGAGAATTTCTTGGGAAAGCGGTGGGACATGATCTTCTCTGAGAGTGGAGTGTCAGAGATCTTCAGGACGTATGTTCTTGCCTTACTGCGATTCTGCAGGCTTGCCTCCTAATCTGCTTCATGATCATCTCTTGGATGTCCTCAAGGTGAGGGGCCTTTAACTTCTTTGGTGAAAATGGTGGCGATGGTCTTCCACGTGCTGGGAAGAGAGGTTATCTTCATCATCTTCAGGTTGCTCCTGTTGGGTGATGTTGTTGCCTGGAGCACTTCTGGGAGTATCCTTCTTGCTGGGAGGATGATGTACCTCGAGGGTGACCGAGTTCTGGACTCGTCAAGACTTCGATCCATCTTCGTTAACCGCTCATGGGCTCTCCGAACAGTTGTCAACTGCGCTTGAAGTTGGCCGGCGATGCGGGTTGTCGCATCACACTCAAGCACAACGGACTTGTGCTAGCGAGCCGCTTGGTATCGCTGCATGTTGAGCTGCTTCTACAAGTTAGCTAGTCTCGACAGGAGCTGACCTTTAGTGGGAGGTCGAGGAGGCTGGTCGCTGGGCGTCACCTCCCTTCTATGTGTTGAAGAGGCGGATTCTTCATGGATTACGCCAAGGGTCGCGTCCTGGTTGGGGTTATGGAGACAGGAAGGATCCACGCCCCCGAAGGGGGTGGCATTGGCAATGAACTTTGCTTTGGAGGTGATGGTGTTGTGTTTATTTGGAGCCATCGTCAGTGGTGGTGAGGTTTTTTGAAGAGGGTTAAGGGAAGGATTCTTGGAGAGAGAACCTTGAGTCGGTGTTCAAGTCTCTCAAGTGGCTTTTTTCGTGGAAGGTTAAAGGGACGTTTGGATGGGTGAACCTCAAGTATGGATACTCAGATTTGAATGAAAGCACCAGTTTGTAGCGAGAGATTTTCAGCACAAGCAGTTGGACTCCCCCGATTTGTCCTGCAAGGCAAGCATGGGAAAGAAAAAACACCTCTGGGTCAGGAGCAATGGTGCAGTGCTGGTCTTGAACCCTCGAGCATGAGAATCGACCTTTGTTTCATGTGGAAGTTGGAAAGGAAGGCAGAACATGTCATGTGGTGTGCGGTGCCTCGCAGATGAACATAAGCGAACCTTTTCTTCATTGGAGGATAGGGGTATAAATACCTTAGATGAAGTTGAGAAAAGGGCTGACAAGAGATGCGCTGGCATGGAGGTGATGAAGACATGCATTGTGGCTAGCGGTGAGAAGGCCCGTAAATGTACGGATACAAACATTTTAGATCTTAACCACTCTGACAGTCTTCTCCTTGATTTGAGGGAGATACCTTGCAGCATGTGGAGCAACCCCTACCTACATCATGGTCTGGGACATGGGTTGTACAACCGTAGTAGTCGCCCAAATGACTTGCTATCCTTGGTTCGGAACAACTGTCTTTGATGGTGGAACGAGGGTGGAATCATTCGTGTGGAGGTGCTACATACCAGTGTAAGAAGGACAGAGCGAGGCCAATAGTACTCGCAGTGGATTGGCAAAATCCTGTCCCTAAGTAAGGGCCTTGTCAAGGAGTGGAAAGCAGGGGAAGTTAGGGGGTTGGTCTGTTTCAGGATTGAGACTGCGGTCTCTGGTCCCTACACTTACTTGGAGCATGACGGTGGATAGACTTGGAGCCTTGATAGTGGTAGCTTAGAGATAAGACTTCACACATACTCAGGCAGTCTTCGGGGCGGAGTGGCTCGGGGCAGAGTAGCGGTTGATCCCGCCTTGTGGATTCATTCTCCTGGAATTATATATTTATTTATTCATGTGAATTCATATAACACCAACTTGGTGATAAGTACTAGAATTCATTTTACAAATTATATAACACCAACTTGGTGGTGAGCATTAGAATTCATGTACACACGATGTCTTGCCTAATGACACTGATAAGAGAGGACCAAAAAAAAAAAAAATTCAATTGTTACAAGTTTGCCCTCTCCTCTTATATTCTACCTGACTCTCCCTCATGTAATGTGGATGGAGTTAAGAGATTTAACATTAACAACTGCATCAATTTCCATCATCATTGACATGGGTCCCATTATAATCTAGTTATCATGTCCAATTGAAATATTCTTAGAAAGCTAAAGAGCATAATGTTTGTTAACTTTATAAAATATGTGTATTTTTGTACTCTTCTGTCATTTTTGTGTCTGGATGTTTAAAAGGAGAGGCGCAGAAGAGAGGAGCTATTTTGTTCTTGTTCTTATGTAATTTATTGATCTAAAGTGTGCTTCGCTTTGTTTTCACCCATATTTCTTTCTTGTTTTTTTTTCCAAAAGAGATTTCTTTTTTATACTGCTTCTATTTTTTAGTAGCTTATTCTTGTTATTGTAAATTTTATATGAATTTCATCTATTATTTTTTCAGTGCGTACCTTGAATATACTTCTTTTATTGGTTCCTGTGGCTTTTTAGAAATAGTTTTGATTTTCTTGACGCCATGAGGTCTGTATGTCTGTCCAGGAGACTGGGAGAGCACTGTCCATATATGTAAATAATCAGTCATAATGAATCTAACATTGTATTTCCTTTTTTGTTACGTAGCAGATGCCAACCAGGCGTATCAGTGTAGCGTTTATGCATTTTGATGATGATTTTCTGAACACATCTCCTTTGGTGTTTCCATTACTTGTCCATGATCGTAAGTTTTCTAAGACTGATAACATTTTAAGATTTTAAACACATTCTAGTCATCTTTTACTTGATTTATGGGTTGTGTTATTTTGATATTAAATCAATTTACTGTGGCTAGCTGTAAGGATTTAGGAGTAGCTCTTTTACAATGCGTTATCATTTAATAATAATAGAGACAATAAAGTTAAATATTAAAACTTACAAAATTCTTCATGCTTAATTTATTCACTAAAATTATATAATTTTGATATCTTACTTGGTCATAAATTAACTATAATTTTATATAAAATTATAATGGAAAACATCATTATTCCAAAATATATCCAGGATGTCCTATTGAAAAATGCTGGGAATCTTAGGGTTAAGATGTAAAAAGCCATTGGGAGTAATTAATATATGGATGCGGCGGGTAATTCCTAAGAAATCAATCCACTCACCAAATTGTGGAGATAATAAAAGTAAATCACAGAAAAAATCACGGAAAACACAGAGAATTACATGGAAAACGCAAATAAGAAAAACCGATGAGAGAGGGAGAGAGATTGCACTATAATAGTGGCGATTACTGAGCGTTTCTCTGGTGTGCTAGGGTTTATCGCTTTTCTGATCCGTCCGCTTTATATTGGAGAGGCTTTGATATTTATACAGGTTGTAGCAGTTGGATAAGGATACAGAGTCTGACTCTGTTTGAACACTTAATCTCTTTATCTTGGAGGTGGTTAGAGCTAAACATCTTTCTTCGAATGAGATAGATGAGAGTTCACCTTTATCTAGTAGTCTTCATCTGGCTGTAGATGAGAATGATCCGTTCTTGAGGAGTAATTGTTGAGTTTGAATGAGCATTTGACTTAGAGATAATGATACCCCTAACTAAATCTATCCTTTCTTTGAACCACTCGGAGTTTGAATTGGGTGAGGACTCTTCTTTTGATGTTCTGGGAGTGGCCATGTGTCACGTGTCCGTTTGGGTCTGGTTTAGACACATGACGTGATCTCGAGCGGGTCGGAAATTGACCACTACAAGAAGGTCAAGCAAATTAAGTTTCTGTGATGACGTTTTTGTAAAGTTAATAGGCTCAAGAGTGTTTTTAGCTTACTAATCGGTGGATCCTGCAACTTTTCAGGCATACATTTTTTCAAATTTTGATATGGCCTTTTCTCGTTTTGAAATGCTATGGGTCCCACACCAAAATTAGAGAGGTGCCAGCTGTCTATATCTCAAACACTTACAATAAATTCCATGGGTCCCATAATAAAAGAGAAACAAAAAAGAAAAAGAGAGGCTGGTTATGTCCACAGTTCGTTGGCTCAACAGACTCTCTTCTTGGGCCTACGTTATGCTTACGTGTGAGCTGGGCCCACTATAGTAAGCGATGCCCCCGGTAGGACACATGTTGTGATCTCCTGCAGAGTCGAGAATTGATCATTACAAATGCCTCTCCTCTTCCTCCTTGGAGTCTCCAATAGAGGTGGGGGAGCAAACCGATTCATACCGCAAGTCGAATACCGTTGAGGCAGTCAGAGGCATCGATTGGTTTGACGTGTCCTCTTAAGGGGTCATGTCGACCATTTGTAGTCTAGTGGGAGCAGTTCAATCACTCCTACTCTATGTACTGGCGCATTTAATGCTGTGTTTGAAGAGAGCGATTGTTGATGGCGTGTCAAATCTGTGTGTGTGCTTGCAGGTAGCCGTCATTTAGAAGGTGAACTGGCCTTGTCATGATTCGTGTGACGGCTGCGATGCGAAGCATGCTGGTATCCGAGGGGTTTTTTTTCTAGCTGTTGTCATTATCACGATGACGTCAGTGTTGGCTTTAAATTGGGGGAGGGAAACTGGTTTTTGAGATTTTACAAATCCCCAAATCTCTGCCTTCCACTTTTCTTCTTCCAAAATTTTTGCTATCTTTCTCAACCTTCTAGCGACCTCAGTAATGGCAAAAGAGAAGTTGCTACTGCCGATGAGCCTAGGGGCAGAGGCATTTTGGATGACAGAAAGAAGATGCGAGTCTAGCGCTCGAGGGAGATGGACTTTGATCCGAAGCTGATGCCTCTTCGCAACCAAAGGGACATCGAGTATCTGGCAAACTACGACGTCGATCTGCCAATGAGATCATGGTGGAGTGGTGCCCTCTGAAGACGGATGTGATGGTGGCACCACTCCATGGTGGTGTGTTTGTCCATCCTTAGGTCTTTGCACTAGGGATGAAGCTTCCCCTGTCTGTCTTCATCCGCAACGTCTTGGTTTATTTAAGGGTTGCTCCGTCATAATTGACGGTGGGGGTGTAAATCACCTAGAGGGGGGGTGAATAGGTGATGATCATATTAAATGACAAATAATGCAGAATTAAAAATCACTTACTAGCAACCTAGCAAATATCAATCACAACACAAAGAATACTTGCAAATAAGTAAACAAGTTAGGTAAGCAAGTATGTAAAGAGAGAGTAGAGCAAAGAGAGAGAGAGAGTAAGCAATCGCAAACACTGTGATATGTTCTGAGGTTCGAGCCACTGCTCTACGTCCCCGCCTTACTATTATGAAAGATTTTCACTATGACTGAACTCTATGGACTCACCAGTCCTCTCGGTGCCGTAACACCAACAATGGAGCTCACAAAGCTTACTTGAGGTGCAACCTCTACAACTTCACAATTTGAAGAAAACAATGATCTTCTCTTGATCACAAATGGCTCACAAGTACAATCCTATAACCAAGATGAGGAGGTGAAGCTCTTTAGGATTGTGTGGTAAAAATAGCTTGTAAAGATGTAGAGGAAAGCTCAAGCTAAAAATCAAGGATATGAAATTTTGGCTCAAGTTGAAATTCTTTTTAAGAAAATGAATATTGATCACTAAAACTTGATTTTGATGTTGAAAACTTGTTGTGGAGCTTTTCTACAGTTCCCATATTTAGAGGGTGTGAAAACCTGAAGAGAAAAACCCAAAAATCCGTTAGGATGTGACCCAGAAAAAGTCATATCAGAAATTAGCCGTTAGGAAAAAACAGAGCAAATTGTTCTGTCGGTCGACCGCCATCGGTCGGATTCCGACCGTTGGGGTTGGCGGTCGACCGTTCAACCCAAACAGAGAGTCAATCTCTCTGGTCGGTCGACCGTGCCCAACAGAGACTAGATGTCTCTTAGACGGTCGACTGGTCGGTCGACCGAAGTGCACACAAAGGCAACAAAAGAAATTTTGTGCATCTCGGTCGACCGACAGAGCAATTTTGCTCTGTCAGCGGTTGACCGGTTGGTCAACCGGTCTTGAGCCAAAAGCACATTTTGAAGTTTTTTTGAAGTCCATCTTTTTCCAACAAAATATACTTTGATTACAAAAGACAAAATAGAGTTCTATGATCATAAGAGCCCAATGTGTGATCAGAAATGAACACAAAACAAAGTTAGAACTATATTTTGGAAAAATATTTTTCTAAATAAAAAATGGTTTTTTCTGAAACTCGTTTATCCGAAACTCGTTTTTGAAAACGAAAAAAAGAAACTTTTTGAAGTCTTTTCAAAAACACTTGGAGATAGAAATGAAACGTGTGTGTGTCAATCTCAAGAGCTATCAACCTATATCATCTTGGTTTTAACAAAGACTATGAATTCTATCTAAAATACAAAAACAAAATAGAAATCTTGTTTATAAAGTTTTCACTTGCAATCTTGATCCTTGAGCTCATATATGTGCTTAGGCTCTGGGATCGACATGTTCATGGCTTTCAAATGTGTCTTTATGGAGAAGCCAAGATGCAGCAATGAATTAATCTGAAACTTATTTAAACAAAATTGTTAGAAACATAACTATATATGTTTTGTTATCATCAAAACTAGGGCAAATGCTTTTGGGCCAACAATATTCCCCATTTTGATGATGACAAAACATATGGAGTTATTACAAATAAATAGGAAGGAGACTTCAAGCGAAGCTCCCCCTAAACATGTGCATATAACAAATCTATCATATAAGCAAGATGCAACATGTAAGGCATATGAAAAAGATGTTATGAAGTAAGTTCTATGCAACCCATCTATGCATACAAAGAATATGAAAATACGAAAAGGTATGCACAAACAGTTTCCTCCAACCATCCAATACCGCCAACCTCCAAAACGTGTTCATGGCTTTCAAATGTGTCTTTATGGAGAAGCCAAGATGCAACAATGAATTAATCTGAAACTTAGTTAAACAAAATTGTTAGAAACATAACTACATATGTTTTGTTATCATTAAAACTAGGGCAAATGGCCTTTGGGCCAATATGGGGGCTTGGTGAGTGCTTCTGAGTTTTGAAACACTCTACTACCATTTCCTCCTAGAGGTGTGCGGGCACGAAGAGTTCTACGTTGTATATATGATGAGGAAGGGTCCTGGTGACACTCGTTCCTTCCCCTAGAAGGGTTGTGACAAGCTAATCGTCAACATGCCTGAAAGTAATCACGAGTGGCGTGACTGTTGTAAGGATCGCTGATCCCTGGGAGGCTCTTGCGGAGGAGGATCGTGAGAGGGTTCTGGTGTCCTGGAATACTAGACTGGTCTGATAAGAAAGCGAGTCAGTATCCCGAGTGGTTCCAAGAGGGGCCTAGAAGCTCTTCGATCTGGACTACGATTGCCGGATTTGGAGCTGGCTGTTAGATCTGGCTAGGCCCGAGGTGCCCCGTCGGTCCCGAGACCAGCGACATCGACTGGAGAGGAAGCGACTATAAATCCTCTGATGAAAGAGGAGGTAGAATTTTTGTCAGAAGGTGAGTCTTCGAGGCTCGTGCCTGCCCCAGAATCGACCGAACCGAGGGGTGGTTGAAGAGGGGAGCGTCCAAGTCTCTTCGTGCGTTGACTCGCGAGCGGGTAAGTAATGACTGTGCTTTTGTATATTTAAGCTTCATCAAGTATTGGCCTCTATTTGATACTGGCCTCGGTCTTGCAGAAGAGGCATAGAGTCAACTTCGACTTCGAGGAGGTGGCGGTGGAGTTGTTGACAACCAGGCTAGTCGATGGCAATGATGTTGGGGTCTCCAGCCCCGCAGAAGATGACACACTCGGGGAGGATCGATCTAAGCATTGTGGCCCAAGATGTAGAGGTTGAGCTGGAGCCTCTCAATTTCCTGGGTGTCAGTTTAGAGCCGGAGGTGTTGTTTCCTATCATGTCCTTGGAATCTGAGGGTGACGAGGGAACGATGCCCCAGGGGGTTGATCGCAGGGTTGAGCTTCTAGTGACGGGGCCTGCTCCGATTCCACTATGTTCGGACTCGTCATCGGGGCTTGGAGCGGTGAGCATCAGCTCTGAGGGCACCGTCGTTGTTCCTGAGTTTCTGCCCTTGGAGTCAGCTTGGGGATGCCTCTCTTCTGGTAGCGGGCCCAACCTGTCCCTGCGGACAGGAGGCAGTGAGGTGCCCTTGGAGCAAGGAGATTTCCTTCGAGGGCTGGAGGAATTCAAAAGGCTCCTGCAGGCGGATTGAGTGAAGACATGGGAGGAAGACTTTCTCCAGGTAAGTTCCGTTTTGCTTGGATGATGGTCTATGCAATTTTAACTTAGTCTTGCCCCTTTCCAGAGTGTCGTGTTCGCCGATGAGCTCCTAAAGATCCAGCAAGAGACCTTTGAAAATGCACCTAGAGGGGGGTGAATAGGTGTACTAGCTAATCTAATGACAAATGATGCGGAATTAAAAATCAATTGCAACACACTATGTGTAAATAAAGAGTAGCCAAATTTCTCGTGAAGGGCTCTGGACTATCTCCTCGAGATTCCTCTAAATTAAGAGTTGAGGTGCTATATGAAGCTCTCTTGGTTCAACGCAAGTATGGGCACACAAACAATACCAAGTATGTAAGAGATATGAACAATATAAAATAATGGAAGATATAAGAGAGATAGAGTTTAGAGATAGTGGATCAAACGTAAACACCAAGATATGTTTCGAGGTTCGAGATACTGCTTTACGTCCCCGCCTTCACACAGAAGGATTTCCACTACGTTCACACAGGACCTCCCACAAAAGGAACCTCTACCGAGGAATTTGCAATTATAAACTTGGAGTATATAACTCTCTCTACCACAACCACCTCTACACAAGAGGCAATGTATTAAGCCAAAACTTAATCACCTCTACACAAGAGGGATGGGCACAAAGCCAAACAACAACCACCTCCACACATGAGGGACAAGGCACAAAGTTAAAACTCAAGCACCTCTACACAAGAGGGATAAGCACAAGCCCAAAGCAAAACCCCAATCACCTCTTCACAAGAGGGATAAGCACAAAGCCAAAGCGAAGAAGTGATTACAAACTTGGTGATCACAATAGACCATAAACAACTCTTGGTGATCACAATAGACCACAAACAATTTTCTCACAAAAATAAGATCCTATAGATAGGATTAGATATAATAGCTCAAGTGTGAGAAAATAAGGTGTTTAGAAAAAAATCACAAAGAAAAATACTAGATAGAGATAAAAATAAAGATCCAAAAATCAATTTCCCAAAGGCTCTTTTTTTCTTAGATTTTTCTCAACCCTCGAAAACAAAATAAAAATAAATCTTTTTAACACAAAAACTCTTTTCAAACTTGCTACAAAACTCTTAGAAGATAGGAAGAGAAGTTCTCTAAAAATCTTGTTTAAAACAGCCCAAGAGAAGGCCTATTTATACCCTCTCAAAAAAGTAGCCATTAGCAGCCATAAAAGGTCCAAATTGACCTTCCAGTCGACTGGCCCAACGGTCATTTTTTTGACTGTTGGCGCTCCGGTCGACCGCACAGTCGACCGGGCACAGCTTGTCGGTCGACCGCTCGGTTGACCGGCGTTACCCGAGAGTTAGGGTAGTTTCAGTCGGTCGACCGCCCGGTCAACCGACCTTTTAGGCTGGTCCTTATGCACGTCCTCGTGCACATCGGTCGACCAGTCTGATCGACCGTCTGCTCGATCGCCAGCTGGTTCTTGCAGAGATTAAAGGATTGAAAATTTAAACAATTTAACTCCAATAAAATCCCATAAATTCTCATAAATTTCACAAAAAATAGTTCTTATAAATATTTGAATAACAAATGTGTGTGATAAAAAATCAACACATGTTGCAAACTATTTGAACTATTTTTGTGATATAGAAATTAAGTTTTAAATCGAAAATCGTACCTTCCAAAAACTTGAATTTTGAAATGAAAAACTGTTTTCTCCGAAACTTGTACAAATACAAAAACATGATATTGAAACACATATGAAGCATATTGTGTATGGATAGAATCCAATACACATGTAAAATATATATCTACGTTTTTGACATGAAATCCAAAATAGCTTTTGTTAATTACAAAACTCTAAACACATGAATAGGATCATCAAAATAAGTTTTTCCAAATTTATGAAACACAGTTTGTATATAGATGAAATCCAATATACATTAAACAATGTAAACTTGTTTTGATTCTATCTATTCATGAAAATCATATATATGTGTATTTGAAATCCAAAAACTGTTTAAACCGAAAACCAAACATATTGAACTTGTATGTGTGTGAACTTCAGCATATCAATACTATCTATCTTTACATAAGATCTAAATACAATTAAACTAAATACAAACCGAAGTCTTCTTGTAGAACTCCTTCAAGTCGACTCGACCCAAACACGATCCAACGAGCTTGACTCCATCCGAGTGTTAGATGCGATCTTGACGTGCGAGCTCTTGAATCTACATGTGTTAGCTTTAAAACTCTTTTGTTGAAGCTGAGTACCTACTATGATCTTGATCAATAACTAAAACTATATAAACACAAGATCATTAGTACTATAACTACATGAGTTAATCATCATCAAAACTAGAGATTGGCCTTTGGGCCAACAACCTTGACGGAGAGGGAGAGAGCCAACATGGAGCTGTTGGGTAGGGTTGATGCCTTGTCCTCCGAGGCAGTCAGATGACAAACTTGCCAACCTTCAGGTTGAGCTAATCGCGAGTCAGCGGCCAATCGAGGGCAGAAGGGAAAATTGGACGGGCTCCAATGGGAGTTGGAGAAGAAGACAAAGTCGGAGAAGGGGAGATAGGAGGACTCTGGGCTTCAGGCTGTTTCTAAGGCGTTGGTCGCCCCTACCAGCTGGCCGGGGAAAGGAAGGCGGAGCTGGAGCAGGTGAAGTCTACTTTCCAGGAGGAGAAGACTGGCAGCAGGCGATCTCTGAGAGGGATGAGGACGAGACATAAGCTAATGATGATGCCGAGAGACTGCAAAAGTAGGTGAAGGCTTTCAAACTTCAAGTACCACACGGAGTACAATGATGGGAGACAAGGCAAAGAGCCAAGGCATCTTCTTGACATCGAGAGCTCCCTCGTTGGGCAAACCCTGTGGCGCCTCCCCGAGATGGTGAGAAGGATCAAGCTCTGGAGTTGTTGAGGCACATCATGACACCGTGAGTGCTCATGTGACCTCAGTTTGTCGACTTCGTATCTGTATCGTTTCCTTCTATTAATGAAAAAAATCTTCTTAAGTATTTTCGTGTCTCTTTATTTCTCCAATTTGTTTTTTGTATTGACGCCTGGTTGTTGATTGTAGCCAAGTGTGACAGTTGAGGGTGCGACCTCCTCCTCACTGGGAAATGCCTTAGTTCCAGTGGTTTTCTTGACACCCGTTGGACCTACTTCGGTTGTCGGGGGAGCCTGGCGTCTGCGAGCCTGAGGTCCCCAGAGCTGTAGGGTCTACAGGCGGTTGGTCCGTAGGCATTTTGCTTCTTGAGGATCCCATTGAGAGCCTAGAAAGCTCCAACTCTGACTTCTTAGATGGTCTCGGGGATGAGCATGAAAGATTTTCCGACTTGGGTCTCTAGGGGACCTCGGTTTGTTGCTGAGGTATTTGCATGCGCGGCGAGAGAGATGGCCACGCTTGATGCCCAAGTTGCCTTTGCACATGGAGCTAAAACTGCGTGGTCTCTTGATTTTCAGCTAAATTGGGAGCTGATGAGCCATCAATGAAAGTCGGGGACCTCAAGAACAACTATCTGTACAGATTGGGAGGTTGGGAGAGCTGAGCTGGCAAAGTGAAGGAGATGGCAGAAGCTCTGAGGCAAATGAGTAAGGAGAAGCTCGAACAAGCCGAGAAACACTTGGCTAGGCTAGAGGAGCTGCATAAGGCAAATGAAGATATCTCATTTCGATGCAAGTCTGTCTGCGAGAAAATGGCAGAAATTGACTCGCTTCGATCACAACTGGATCAGGAGCGCAAGGAGAAGCTCGAGTTTCATGGCAAGGTCTAGGAGCTAGAGGTGAGTGACCGAGATCGCGAGCATGTGATCGCGAGCTGAGAGCCGAGGTGGTGGATCTGAACGATCGCAACCGGAGATTTTGGGAAGAAAACCAAGAGCTGCGCTGCGAGTCGGGGTGGAGGTACACTCAGAGTGGCGTAGGGAGCTCAAGGCGTCAGAGTTGACGTGGTCCAATCTCTTCGTAAATTTTGTGTATCATTGTATCAGAATTCCTTGTACTCTTTAGCAATCAATAATGCCTTTTTGTGAACTGTCTTGCATCCTTCTAGATATTTATAAAGTGTTGCACTAGGGCTCTATGTTAGATAGTCGCTAAGATTGTTGGAGTTCGTGGTCCAACTTTTGAGTTTGAAGTTCTCGCAGCAGCGTTGGTCCTATCGGACATCTCTGACATTGAAGTCTTCGGTGAGGCAGTGCTCCTAGGGAGCATTTGGAACTTATGTTGCATGTCTGACCGCGTTCGACCAGAGGGAGTAGGAGTTAGCGGTTGTTGGATTTTGCCTTTTGGGTGATGCCTTCCAACATCTCCGCGACGACTTTTAGTCGAGATCTCGGTGTAGGTTGTAAGAGTTAACCTGCCCTCTTGAGGAGAGCTTCTGAGTAGGCTGAATCGTCGAAGCGAGGACCCGACATATGATGTGAGATGATGCGAGTTGGGCTATTAGGAGTTGTTCTATGTTTCAAGAGAGCGCCTTTTGTATGTTGTGTTTGATCGTTACGAGTGTTTTCATTGTTCTGGAGAATACCCATTGTAGGTCAAGTGTGATCGTAGGAGTGTCTCCGTCTTTCATGGAGTGTCTCCGTCTTTCATGAGAGCATCCGTAGTAGGGCGAGTGTGATCATAGGGGCATTCCTATTGTTCAGGAGTATGTCTTTCGTAGGTTGAGTGTGATCATAAGAGCGTCTCTGTCTTTCAGGAGAGCATCAATAGTAGGTCAAGTATGACCGTAGAAGCGTCTCCATCTTGGGGAGAGCATCCATAGTATGTCGAGTGTGACCGTAAGAGCATATCCATCTTTCAAGAGAGCGTCCATTGTAGGTCAAGTGTGACCGTAGGAGCATTCCAACTGTTGAGAGAGAAAACCAAGACATGCCTTCGAGGGGATGCCTGGGTGTGAGCCTGAGACGTGTCGTCGGAGAAGCTCGAGATGGGCCATCAGAGGAGCTGTTTGATGAGAAGTCTTTAGACTTTGCTAAAGTGCTTGTTGAGAAAGGCAAACCCACAGAAAATCTTTTTAGTGAATGCATTTGAATTCATGTATAATACCGTTTCAAGTGAAAAGAATTCCGCGTCTTTCTGTCTTGATCCAACAATGTGTATGACCCTTGCCCTCTTTGGCGACCACTGTGTACGTGCCCTCTCAATTTGGCCCGAGCTTTCTGATATTCTTTTCCTGAGTACTTTGGATGACGCGCTTGAGGACCAGGTCGCCCACTTGAAACTCAAGGGTCTTCACCTTATTGTGATGTGAAACTCGGATCTGTTGTTGGTAGCAATACAGATCTGCGCTTGTCTTTCCTCTGACTGATCTTAAGCCAAGCGTATTTGAACAAATTATGGTTCCACTCGATCCTTTCCATCCTGAGTGTGGGCATGCATATGTCGACAGGGATGATGGCATCCATTCCATATGCTAGAGAACATGGAGTTTCACTCGTTGGGATGCGCTTTACGGTTCGGTTTGCCCAGAGTACTCTACAGAGATTTTCCGCCCATTTGCCTTTTGCCTTGCCTAGGCTCTTGCACGTGCTATCTACGATTGTACAGTTGCTGATCTCTCCTTGGCCGTTGTCTTTTGAGTAGTAGCCTAGTAGGTGGTGGAAAACTTGGATGATCTTGTACCTGAGCAGAAGTTTGCCATGTGCTTGCTCGTAGAGTCAGTTCTGTTATCTGAGATAATAATGTAAGGAAGCCCGAAGCGACATACATTTTGCTAGAGGAATTTCACTACTTGTTGCCCAGTGACCTCAAAAAGTGGCACTGCTTATATCCACTTAGGAATTTCATTAATTGTTGCCTAGTGACCTCAAAAAGCGACACTGCCTCTATCCACTTGGTGAAGTAATTGGCGACTACTAAAAGAAACCTGAGTTGTGTAGAAGAGCTCTAGGAGAGGGCCATCACGTCGAGTCCCCACTGCATGAAGGGCCTGGGGCTCCGCGGAGTGTGAACGTCTTCTTTCGACCGGTTGGAGAAGGGAGCAGATCTTTTGACATTGTGGGTACTTCCTCACGTATTCTATGGCATCATTGAACATCTTGGGCTTGTAGTAACCCTGGTTGATGGCCTTGTGGGCGAGGGATAGTCCCTGACATGATTTTCATAATCATCATCGTGAATCTCCTGCATCATATTCTTTGCCTCCTCGGTACTAGACACCTCAAGTATGAATCGAACTGTAAGTTGGAGTAGGATTTCTTGTATAGGAGGTTTCCAGATGAGCATGTACCTTGTGGCCATGTGTTGAAGCTTTTGTGCTTCGACTTGTCATCGGGCAGTCCTATCTTTCAGGTAGGCGATGATTGGGTCTCTCCATCACGATGAGGGGTCTAGGCGGAGGATCTCCCTGTGGGGCCACTGGATACTTGGAGTCTGGATGTGCTTGGCAATAATCTCCCATCAAAATTGAAACTCGATTGCTGAGGGTAAGTTGGAGTGATTGTTCTCGGACCTCGGAACTCGCTTGAAGATGCGTCAGGAATCTTGGCCTTTTAGTTGAGGAAGACTTGCAATTATGCTTCCATCTGTTCGTCTTTGGCCGTATATTCCAAGTTGACTTGGCAGATCACAAGAGTTGAGTCGCAACAACCTCGAGCCCGGTGATTCTGAGGGTTGTCGCCATTCTTAGCCTAGCGATAACAACTTCGTACTCGTCTCCATTTGTGGCAGGGAAGCTGAATGTGAATGACTGCTCGATGATGAAGCCCTCAGGGTGGTAAGAACAAGCCTGACTCTTGCCCCTTGTTGTTTGAGGCCCCATCAGTATTGAGAATCCACCTCTCCCATGATTTGTGTTGTGTCGGAGCTCTTGGGGTGAATTTAGCAATGAAGTTTGTCATGATTTGTCCCTTGATCACTGTCCTAAATTCATACTTGATGTCGTATGGATTCAGCTCCACTACCCATTTCGCTATTCGCCTGTGGCTTTGGGGTTCTCGATGATACTCCGCAGAGGATGCTCCGGAAGCATGATAATCAGAAAGGATTGGAAGTAATGTCTCAGCTTTTTTGAAGTGACGAAGAGAGCTAGAGCTAGTTTTCCATCCTTTGATACTGGTCTGGGCTCCAGTCAGCGACCTACTGACATAGTACACTGGATTTTGGATGCTTTCGTCCTCGCGAACTAGAGCTTCACTGACAGTGGACTTTGACACGGCGAGGTAGAGGAACAATGTCTCCTCATTGACTGGCTTGGACAGAAGTGGCAGGTAGGTCAGGTACTTTTAATCCTTTCCTCGTCCCAGTGGTAGTGTGTTCTTTTTTCTTTAGTGCTTGAAAGAATGGTTTGCGTTTATTCGTGGATCGGCTGTGAAAACTTGTTCAGAGCTCCGAGGCCCCCGTTCAGTATCTGTACCTTCTTGATGCTTGTTGGCGACTTCATGTTCCAGATCGCGGATATCTGGTTGGCTACTATGAGAGACCAGATATCACAGGAACTTCCTAGAAGCCACCCCAAGGGTGCATTTCTCCGCGTTTGGTTTCACTTGGTATTTTCGGAGGAGGTCGAATGCTTCGCCCAGGTGGTGGAGGTGGTCAGAGCGTTGGACACTCTTCACAAGCATGTAGATGTACATTTCCATGGTATGCTCGATCCGGTCCTTGAATACTCAGTTGGCCATCTGTTGGAAGGTGGCTCTGACATTCTTCAATCTGGAGGGCATGACATGACCTTGTAGCAGAAGGTTCCTCGATTAATGGTGAATGCAGTCTTGCCCTCATTAGGTGGGCACATCTTGATTTGGTTGTAACTAGAACAGGTATCCATGAGGCGGAGTAGCTCGTGCCCTGCCTTCACATCGACGAGCTGATTTATTTTGGAAGTGGATAGCTGTTCATTGAGGCTGGTGAAGTCAATGCACACTCTCCACTTGCCGTTCTTCTTTACTAGAACTGGATTGGCGAGCCAGTCTGAGTAAAATGTCTCTCGGATGAAGCCAGCTCGGAGTAGCCGGTCGACCTTGTTGAGAGCTTGGTTCTTTTCCTCGTTCTTCCTCGGCTTTTGCTTTACAGTCTGAATCCCTAGTCGATGGCAAGTCAGTGACAGATGATGTTGGGGTCGATGCCTTTCATGTCAGTAAGAGCCCACGCGAACACATCCAGGTTATCGGAGAGTAATTGCTTGATTATGACTTTCTTGTTGGGGGAAAGTCTCGTCCCAATCCGAAGAGTTCATTCAGGATGCATGGGATCCGCACAAAATTGCTCAGCTTCCTCCTCTGACTTGTTTGGATCTTTCGACTCATCAGCGGAGCCTGAGTCTTGGCTTTTATCGCTCTGTGATTGTTGTTAATTAGTAACCACTTTTGCTTCTTTCTCACAGGGAAATCATTGCTGGAGGCTGTCTTGGTGACTCCTGACTTCCTGGCGATGGCGCTGATGGTGCGAAACATCGTCTGATTTCTTGTATCTCTGCGGTTCCTGTTAGAGTAGTATATTGCAGGAGCAGATGGTAGCTTGACGGGACTGCCTTCATCATGTGGATCCAAGACCTCACGGAATGTTGTGCGAGGACTCGACGTCAATCATGTAGAACTCTATGATGACGTTGCATGGTTTCGCCCGCACCGGGAGTGAGTGTGTTAGGTGACTGAGTCTCGTTGCCATTAAACACATAGGTGAGAATGAGTTTGTGGATTGATCATGGCCTGAGCCATCTCCGGGGTGTCCTCTATCTTGTTTAGGGCGCCCCCATACAGGATGTTGATGCTGTTCCCGACATTAATGAGGATCTTGGACACCCGACAATTTTCAATTAACCATCGTGCGAGAAGAGGACGGGGGAGGTGTCCGCGTCGGAGAAAGTGATCGCTTACTTGGTGTCGAGGGTAGATCCTCAGGACCACGCGATGAGCCGTGTTGACATAAATAACCCTCTCCATCATGGTGGTGTCTTCTATCCGGGAGACACCGAAGATGGCATTCACCTCCTGATGGTGGATGATGGCCCGTGTTGCCTTCCTTTTAACCATGAAGTCTAAGGGGCTTCTCTCTGCACCCTGGCCTCCGAAGGCTGCCCGGTGTCAAGGATGAATTCCTTAAGGTATACCCAATTTACTAGCTCTTGTAGCTGCTTCAAGGGTACCCATCATGAAAGGCGCAATATTCTCTGGCTACTGGCCCCTTCGGGTTAGGTGGGAGCGGCCTTAGGCGCCTCACCCATTCTTGATCTTTGATGGTCGTGAAGACGTGGTCGACGAAGATCTTGAACGACGTGAACTCCTCTTCTCCATTGGCCTTCATTTGGTTTCGAGGGTGACTTCTTGTTGATATTGTCAGAAGCCAGATTCTGGTTCTTGGGAGCGACAGGTGGCGGCATTGGCTTTTCCTCATCGCCCTTCTTGGGGGAGCGGTTGCCTGCACTTCGGGTCGCGTCTTCAATTTGAATCTACTTTTGGACCCGAAAGATGATGTCTCCTATCTTAGTCACTTCGTGCTTCACCAAGTGCTTGTAAAAGAGTGGGTGACCTGCAACCCTCTGCAACGTCTTCATTGCAGTTTTAAACCTGAGCCATCTTACTTTGGAAATAATTGACGTGCTTCAGACTCTCCCTGGGCTTCATGTTGACGATGAGGAGGTAATTGATGTTCAAGGTGATTGATGTTTTTCTTGAACTCGCGTTGGGAGGCAAATTGTTTGTAGAATTGCCTCGCCTCTTCGAAGTCTCAGAGAAAATGACTCGGAAGAGAGTATAGCCATTTGGAGTCGGCCCCCTTGAGGTTGGAGGGGAATACCGTGCTCATAAGAAGATTGTCATGTGAGTAGACCGCTATCTTGTCTTGGTAGTGCCAAAGATGTTGAACGGGGTCTATCGCTCCGCAGCAGAGGTCGAAACTCGACATTATGGACATTATTTTAAATATCGGCTGAGATATCGGTATTTTATCTAAAACGATACGATAAGTGTAAAAATTTACCGGATATTATTTTGGACCGATATATCGACCGATATAGTTACTTATTTGGATATTTTTTTTGCTTGAGAGATTGTTTTATTTTATTTTATGTTCATCGTGGTATTTCAATAATGCTTTTATATGATGTTTGGATAATAACTTATTTCTATTAATAATATCTTATATGTATTGACTATTGATATATCAACCAATAGTTAGTACCATATCGCGATATATCACCTGGTATTCGGTATAAAATTTTGCCAACTTGTATATCGTCGATATTTGATATTTAAAACACTCGTTACGAACTTCCTCAGAAAATGATGGGCCATGATTTGCTTCAGAAATGGAGAGCCAGAGATCTTTGGACCATACGAATCCATCTCGTGACGGGGATGCCGGTTCAATCCCTCGATGCACTTTTGAACCAACTTGGCGATGTCCTCGATGCGAGAAATCTTTAGAGCTTTGTGTGGTTCGGAAGATTCAGAGCGTTCACCGTCGCTGGGAATGTAAGACTTGTTGCGCTTTCGACTTGTTTTGACATGGGTGGAGTCGCTGAGGTGATGTGATGACTGGTCATCCCAAGAGCTGTCACTCCCGTGGTTGTAAGAGGACTGAGACCTTTACAGGACCTCGAGTTGGGTGAGGAATTGGTTCTGAATGCGATTTAACACATCCCTCACTAGTGTGACCTCCTCACGGGTCACATCTGCCCGCTCGCACTCGTGGGCTGCATTTGCCTGCTTGTTGTCCAATTGCTTCTGAAGACTGGCAAGCATTTTGCGGAGTTAGCCTATAAGGGAAAGATGAGCCTTGAGTTCGTTGGCCACAGCCATCGGTGAATTAGTTGAGGTTGACTACGCTTCCCTGACTTCTTCGATGAGGACATTGGGGTGGAGGATCTGTGCCTCCAGCGGCAATCAATTTGCCCTTTGAGAATGCGGTGACCACGATTTGAGAGAAGCTTCTTCTAGGTGGGGTCATCTTCGTCGAACGAGGCTTTTTGAGAAAATGGTTGAAAAAGAGGAAATCTTGAGTGTGGACTCGAAGAAGAATTTCAATGAAAACACCAAATGTTGTGGGAAATTCTCCAAGGATTTTCCCACGTACACAAAATTGCAAAGCACACACAAAACAGTAGATCTCAACAAACACAGAAGATTTAACATGGAAACTCTAAAGGAAAAAATCACAGAAGGAGAGATGTGTTACTTTAATTTGAAGAAATTACAAGCAGAAATCAAGTGCTCTATGTGATAACAGGTGCACTAAGGTTTTGTTCTTCGAACTCCCTTGTTAGAAAGGATGAAATTTTATACCCACCTGAGCTGTTTTATAGGTGCGGATCTTACAGAACTCCCTGCTCACATGATTTGTACGTCATGATCCCCTTGTAACTATCCAGGTCATGCCGCTTGATTATTTGGTTGCTATGTTGGGATATCCACCACTATTTATAAATGTCTGCATTGATATAAGAGCGTTACATCATTTAGAATATCGAGATGATCTGACACCATAGTCAGATCTGTGAATCACAGAGATTGTGCTATCAAGCTATAAGCAACGCCGGGGGGGGGGGGGGGGGTAGCAAGCTCCGGAGGGTCTTCATGTCATAGTCTTGAGCAATTCTGGGGAGAATCCTTGTACTGGTGGTTGAAGTCCCATGGAGTCGTGCAACACCGATTAAGCGATAGACCTGGGTAGGCGATGCCCGACTAGTTGTGAGCTCGGCTTGAGGCCCAAGGTTTTTTTCTTGGGCCTATGTTATGCTTGCGTGTGAGCTGGGCCCACTGATAGTAAGCGATGCCCTAGGTAGGACACGTGTCGTGATCTCCTGAGGGGTCGAGAATTGACCACTAAAGTATAGTATTAGAGATACATATTTGGAGCTAGTTTTTGAAGTAAAATGTAATTTTAGATTGTTCACAGTTATTAATTAGTTACCGTTTAATAGCCAAGAATAGTTGTTAAAATGTTTAGTTTGCTTTCCACTGGAAAGCTAAAAAAGAAAAATAAAAGAAAAATAAAATAAAAGATGGAATATCCAAGACTCGTTGAACCTAGTACTTCCAATAATTCATACCCAAACTTTACCACCCAAACTGTAGGCCTCGATCATGTCTTTTTCTTAACTACTAATTCTTAAAGTGGAGGGGTGTTATGAAAAAAACATTTAAGTTTCAGTGCATAGACGCTTTCATTGTGATGTAAAATCCAGTTTGCACTTGGCAACATGTGGGTCCCTCATTGGCTGCTACTGATTCACTGATTCATCTGTTAAATACTATGCTAATATGACTTATGATTCTTTCTTATGTAGTTTTGTGATTATTTTACGCTTGAGTTTTTATTTTGCAACACCAGATGAGTAGATTTGGGCTAATATATCTCTCAATGCCTTCACGCTTTTAATTTTATCACGTAACTCTGTTTTCTTTTTTTCCGCCATTACTCTGTTATCTTGAATTTTTTTTTTTAGTCAACTGAATTCAGTTTACAGAGATGCGTATTCTTTAAATATAGGTTTTGTAGGCTAAACACACATGCTCGTGTATTTTCTTAATAATAATTTACGTACATCTGATAGTAACACAACATGACAGTCAAACTTTCAGCTGTATAATAGTTGCTTCCTAGTAAAAAATTGTTGAATCCTCAATACTCATTTCTGTAAAGTGTTATAATATAACAAAAGTTCTATTTCAGAAGCAGAGGATGTACCCATCGAGGAAATGCCAGATGTCTCATGGATGAGTGCAGAGACGACAGCGTCTAAGGTGATCTAATTTTATTTCATTAAAATTAATTGACCTAGAATTTATCCCTAACTAAGTGTAAATGTAGGTGGTCCCTGATGCATATAAGATGGGGATTACGAAGTTTTTTCTTTTTGCCAAAATTGAAAAAGAATGAGAGGTTTGTATAATTTTCTCATTATGGGTAAATACCCTTATTGTTGATTTGAATTAAAGCTTATAACAAGGACGGATTGGTTCCTCGCACGCTTCGCCTGATAAAGGAGTCTTGTCCAGATGCCGTAAGTATTTTCAAGGTATATTTGTTTTATACAAATTTAAATTCGTCCATTATTTTCTAATTCTTAAAATATTTGCAGTTGATATTTACCGATATTGGTTTGGAGATGTACGGTTACAAGAGCCAGGGAGGTAAAACTGTTCTTCTATATACAGTATATGTTAATGAAGTTTTTTCTTCCATGTTTAAACTTGCATTAAGTCACCACAAGTGCCAGTGGAACTTTGAATTGTGCTTGCTTTTTCTTGGGATTGTTAGGGAAAACAAGTCTAAGATAGCTCTATTTAAAGCCTAAAAGAGTATTACCATTATTAATCATTTTGGGGATGATTATATGAATATATGACTCCTGAATTATCTCTGACGGCTAGTATTTAATATGTATGGAATCTGAAATTGTACATTTAGCTCAAAGAAATATAACTCAAATTCTCTGAGAACTTCCCGGGGATTCATCATTAAAACAAGTCCAGGATAAGCTCTGTTTAAAGGCTCGAAAAGAATATGACTGTTATTAATCATTTTAGGATGATTGCATGATTATTTGATTCCTTGGTATTTCTAACAGCTAGTAATTCTTTAAAAGACTGAATCGAATGTGTTATAGGTTCACTCTGTTAAACTACGAAAGACTTGATCTTTATTGATATTGAGAAGTTACAAAATACTATTAAATAAAGTCTTGAGGAATTCCCTCTTTATATAGACCCATACAAGACTACATCCTACTCAAATTATGACTCTTAATATTACTAGGACTTTAGGACTTCAAATACTATTAGGACTTTTACACCCTGTTTAAACTCATATGTCATTGAGGGTTTGTTTAACAAAAACTGAAAAAAATTAATATGAAAATTGCAGAAAACAAATGTTAAGTAGCTAATGCTGATGTTAAAATGTTGAACCGTTGATGTCCATGCGGAAGTTGCTAATCAAAGTACGATGAATCTGAGTCGAACCAAACACTTGCACGAAGAGTGCACAAAAGTAAAATAGTAATCTCCGTGAATAAGATTAGAATTTTAAATATTCCAAAACTCTAGAAGAAGATGTTTTGAGAGATCAACAAATTTAGTAAAAGAAGATGTTTTGAGAGGTCAAACTCAGTACAAGTAATGGTTTTAGAAACATTCAAACTTAGTAAATGTGAATGTTTTGAGAGATCCCCTAGCTTAATTGAAAGCTCAATAGAAGATGAGGTTTAAAAGATCCTCAAACTCGGTAAAATGAGATTTTTAGAGATTCCGAAACTCAGCAAAACTATCAAATCCAAATAGAATTGCATCAAACAAAAGTCTTTAATGCTTTGGAACACCCAAAAAAAAAAAAAAAATTAAGAATCGACTTTTAAATCACCAAAATCACACTTCGGTGTGTGTGTGTGTGTGTGTGTGTGTGTGTGTGTGTGTGTGATCAAATCAAGTTATGTCCTCTAGATGGTAGAAAATCTGTCAGCAGAAAGGTAATGAGAAATATCCAAATAAACGGTAATCATTTTTTTTCTGGTTAAGAGGGGCTTTGAGAAATCATGTTTACAATGAAGCTCAATCTCTTTGTGGTGGATTTTTTCCCCACGAACATTTGGACGTTCCTGATTTGAACTTTCAAAGCACAGAGGAAAAAAACACCTTTAGATTAGGAGCACCGGTGTGGTGTCGTCCTAGGACCATCGGGCGTGAGAAGGAGTATTTGCGTGGAGAAAGAAAGCAGAGTGTGTGTGTATTGTTTTAGAGATAATCGAAAGCTACCTCCTTTCCTCTGGGGAATGGGAGTAATTTATAACTGTACTGAGTTGGTATGGTCGCGAATCTTTAGGATCACATTAACTGCACAGTCATGCACATTTTGGATCTCAGTAACTGCCACAATCGATCAGCATGCAGTGAGTGACGCTACTTCCCATAACTGTCTGCTAGGCTAGGGATCGGAGAGGATCATGGAACAGTTGTAACTGTCCTTATCTGGATTAGTGGTGAGTTGTCTTTGAGCTGGCACCAACTGTCACCAGGGTGAAGACGTGATAGTTGATTGAACTATCACGATGGAGACTTAAGGGCGGAGGATTTGGGCGTTACTGAGCTCGTCATTCAGTGTGGTCATGCGGATCCCGGATTGAGGGTCTCTGTAGCGTGAGGGTACGACAAACACAACATAGTTGTTGTTAGAGGAAATTCTGCTCTGGAGGGACTGGAGATTCCTCGCTCTGGAGAGGATGGACAGGGAAGTCCTGCTTCGAGATTGAAATGGTAGAGCGAGTAGAGATGAAAAAATGAGGGAGATCACACACTGTGAAGCTCTTCCCCTGGGAAGTTGGTTCAGGGCTGCGGGCTTGAAATCATCGTGCAAGAGAGCTGTGGTAGTACAAACTTGGATTGCCCATTTTAGAGAACTTTAAGTAGAGGCCTGGTGAGCTCTGGGCTGGATGTCGTTTGGATTCTTGGAACGCGTGTCAAGATCTCGGCAGAGATGACCACTACGCTCTCCAATAACATTATGTTGTAATTCCTTTAACATATCAATAACTCCGTCTTAACTATATAGAAATATGTAAGTTATAATGTGAGGCCATTTATTATTATTGCTGTTACATCCAGACACTGTTATCCTTCTTGTCTGCACGGGCTCTCATCTCACTCCCATGTAAGTTTTCATATCATGCTCACGTAGGTTGTTACATTATTAAATTTAGTTGATGTTTGCTAAACATTATGTTAGTGATTATGCCCCACTATCACCCATCCATTGGCCAGGTCCCATTCCTTAGACAGGCCTATTTATTTTCCAACATGTGAGTGCTTTAAATATGACTATCAAGGGCTGGTGAAATCTATCGCTCCCTGTGGTTAATCACATCAAATGAATTCTACTCAATTCCTTGAAACTCTTATCAAGTTGCACCCTTATGACATTATGTGTACTATAGCCTCAGGGTGTTTGCAACCTAGGCTCTGATACTAAATTGTAACACCCTAGGTCCCTAAATATCTTACTCCATATTTCTATAGAGTATACTTGATTTTTAAAACCATAGATTAAGAATAATTTTACTATTCACATGTCCACAGAATGCCATCACCAAAATACAAAGAATTTAGTATAAAATTTTCTTCGCATATATATATGAGTTCTTACAAATGCTTATATACTTAAGAGAGTATATTCTTAAGTGACCCTCAAGGGCAATGACAATTTACATTGAAATAGATACCAACAACAAGAACACATATTATTGCCTCAATCTTCTTTTTGCTTGTTATCCCCTTTATCTTGGTCTTGTCGCATGCAAGTTGCAACCATACACGGGCAAGGGCAAGAGCTTAATAACCTAGTAAGAAATCCAAAAATGTTAAGAATGAACATAAACATATGCTATCATAAAGAATGTATCTCATTAAGGTCATTTGATTTGATGGAGCTTTTGTCTAGTAAATTCTTACAATCAGGAATCTCTCTCTCTCTCTCTCTCTCTCTCTCTCAAGTCCATCACTCTAGCTAAGAAAAATGATACATCCCACTTGAATCTTGTGATGACAACCTAAGAGTTCCCCATTATATCCTATTGTATTTTTTTATATTTGGTTTACACCGCGAGTCAATCGTTCACATTTATGGGTAAATAAATTTCACTAATCCATTCAACCAAGCGGTTTCCTATATTTATCATATGTCACTTCTCTTATCCTTTAGCATTACATAATTAAGACTGCTTCTCTTGAAACAATAACATCACAGAGAAGACCTTTTCTGTCCTACATTAGGTCATTACATTATGTATTCTTTCTATCAGGAAATGTCTACCGCTTGGTGCCGCTAGATTCACAACCTATTTAGCTATATGTGAGTAACTATTCTTCAACCATGGACTTATTGTTGACTTCTGATTTTCCCCCCTATCAACTCATGTCACAGGGACTTTTCACTATTTTATTGTAATCCACATTGTTATTTCATTCAAGCTCCAATATCCACATTGATTAGTTTACATGGTTCATATGCATTCCATTCACTTATAATATGTACACAACACTTGAACAAAGCAATATATTTCATGCATAGGTAGGCATCTCTTATTGATGTCAGAAGAGATTCCAAAACAAATCATGATCATAACTATGTTGAACATCAAAACTCCAGTGATTTCGCTCATTGCCACTTTTCCCATTGTCACGTGAGAGTACTGAATACCTTATATAGTTTCGACCCTACTCCCGAGAGAGAGACAGCTTCATGAAATACAAATGTCTTTCGCTCACGTGAACTCTGATGGGGTTGAGCCCTCAAGTGCAGGGTCCTCCGAGGAGGTCGAGGATTTTGACTCCGAAGGAAGAGATGTAGGGATGCAGGAAGATCTGGATGATGAGCCAATGTCGTTACTTGACTTCTTGAATGCCCGGCTGAAGAAGGACATTGCAGGCTCGTCCCTAAGGATTCCTGGACTTCCACATCCTATAGAGTTAGAGCTACTTAATGTCCTTACTACCCAACTAAATCGTGAGCTTATTTTCCATAATCAAAGGTGGAAAGTCTTAAAGGGGAGATGAGTAGAATGTTCCAAAAAGGACGTGAGTTGCTTGAGGTGACCGTTGAGCGGAGGAAGGAGAAGTTGAGCCTTAAAGAAAGGCTCCTTAGCAGACTTGAGAAGCTAAAAAAAGCATGAGAAGAGTTGTACGTACTCGAGGAGAAGTTTGCTTCAGCCCAGTCGGAGGTCTCTTCGCTTTGGGAATTTAAATCATCAAGGAGCAATCGAGAAGCTTTCCTTCAAGCATGGAACCCAAGCATTATGGAATAACTTAGAGAACTGTGACATGGGTGTGGAGGAGTTGAGGGCTGAGGCTTCACATCAATCAGATCATTATACCGAGCTCTGTAAAGCTCATGAGACATTACTTGAGACCAAAGCTGCGTTCTCAAATTCTGTTCTTTATCTCAAGCGGCCAGACAGAAAGCGCCGGTGGGTGGCATTAGAGTATTAGCCGCGACCCGGGGGGCCTCAATCTCGACTCTGGGGCTCGTGTCACCAATCGGGGGCCAACAAATCAGAGAGCTCCGGCGGTTGGCGTGGAAAGCCTTGAGGATGGTCGAAGAATCAAGGCAGTGGCCGTAGAAGGAACTAAACTAGCTTCCCCTTATATTGTAAGAATCACTGTAACAAGGAGAAGTATCTTCCATTTTTTTTGAGTGTTGACTTACTATTCTTGCTGTGTGATGCTTGGATCTTTGCTTTTTGGAGGAATCCCTGAGGGTTGGCCATCGGGGTAGGACCCTTATAGGATGTATAATTTACTCGGGTGGTTGTTCGGATAGAACCCTCTAAGGCCGACTTCAAGCCATCACCGTGGACGAGTCCCTACCTTCTAGGAGTCTTCCCGAGGGATAACGTTAGGATAGGACCCGTATAGGCTGTTTTCCCCGTAACCATTAGGGTGAAGACCATATAGGCTCTTGACTCACTCGGGTGGCTATCAGGGTGAAGACCCGCTATAAGCTGACTCTGAGCAGCCGTTGTGAGTGAGTCCCTTCTTTCAGGAGACTTCCCGAGGGATAGAAGTCAGGGTAGGACCTTATAGGCTATTTTCCCTGTAACTGTCAGAGTTATGACCCATATAGTCTCTTGACTCACTCGAGTGGTCGTCAGGGTGAAAACCTGCTATAGGCCAACTCCGAGCAGATATTATGGGCGAGTCTCTATCTTTCAGGAGATTCTCCGAGAAATAGCCATCAGGGTAGGGCCCATATAGGTTATTTTCCTCGTAATTTAGGACCCATATAGGTTATTTTCCTCGTAATTGTCAGCGTGAAGACCTATATAGGATCTTGACTCAGTCAGAGACCCGCTATAGGCTGACTCCAAGCAGCTGTTATGGGCAAGTCCCTGTCTTTCAGGAGAATCCCCAAGGGATGCCATCAGGGCAGGACCTGTATAGGTTGTTGGCTCTGTCTTGTTGTACCTGGAGAGATAGAACATAAGGAATTTGCATAACTTTTATTGGATAGTACATGCTTTTACACAGTAAAATTTTAAATGACAGGAAGTTTCTTAGATCTATTGGAAGATCTTCCCGTCAGAGTGTCGTTGTCGTGAAAGCGTTTCAGTCGATAGCCTCCTTTTGGGAGTCGTCAACTCCTGAGTCTCCCTCTCGATTGTGGATAAACTCAACAAGGTGTTCATATTGGACTAGATCCTCGAGGTGCCTTTTAAGGGTCAACAGTGTAGGGTAGCATACTCTGGGATGCCGTGAAAAGAGCAGTGTTCTCTGATTTCTTGGGGATCCAGGTCGTTATTGCTTGACTTGGAAAGTCTTACCCAGGGTTGATGTCTAATGACGTGGAGGATTTGATCTATCAGTACTTTCAGTGGAGTGAATGCCGAATTCTCTTCAGTTTTACAGTTGTCGGAGGAGCATTTCCTGTCCACTTTTGTCCTGAGGCGTGATACCCCTTCGTCCGTTTTCATAGGGGGCTGCACTGTGACCCTCCCCATCCCCGGGGGGTGAGGTTGCTTTGGAGTGCCTTTGATGCAGCCTGAAACTTAAGTCAGTCAGAGCGGGAGGGCGTTGATGGGTTTTAGAGGATGGTATGCTTCTCTTGCGCTCAACTCCATGACTCGCTCTTGGGCTTTCTAAAGGGCCTTTATTTGCATAAGAAACTCGCGGTTGACTTGCATCACCACCTCCCGCTTGCACTCGGTGGTATCACGATGGATGACAATCAGCTCTCGTTCGTAGTCTGACAGGGCCCATTGTTAGTTTAGCTATCGTCGTGGATCAATCACCATCCAGACGAGTTGCCCATGGGTGAGGATCGATAGATCAAGATCATAGGTGGTGTTGGCGTCGTGGCGGGTTGCGTTCCTTTTCATTATGATTGTCGTGCGGGGATTTTTGTGGAAGTGGCGAGGCTGTTTTTGAGGAGGGGTTAGGATGTTGAATAGGGAGATCTTAAGTTTGAACTCAAGATCTCAGTGAAAGCACCAAATGTTGTGAGCAATTCCTAAGAAATCAATCCACGCACTAAAATAATGAGGATAGAATTAATCAAATTATAGAAAGTAATCGCAAACACACTCTTACGTGAAAAACTCTAAGGGGAAAAATCATGTGGGGAAGATAGAGAAAGAAATTTTACTATGTCAATAATGATTACAGGTGGGGTTCTCTAGTGTGCTAGGATTTCTAGATACCATTCATCATCCCCCTTTTCACGAGGGAAGGGTTTTGTTATTTATATAAGTCATGTCAATTAGATAAGATTAGGGAGACCTACTCAGTTTGAACTCTTAAGTTCTTTATCTTGGAGGCAGTTTGAACTGTACATCCCGGTTTGAATCGAGATAAGAGAGTCTGTATCGATCTTGTAGTCTTTGCTTGGTTGTAGATGAGGACAGGTCGTTCTCGAGGGGTAATTGCCTTGTTTAAATGAGAATTGGGCTTAGAGATATGGATATCCTATTACCGGATCTTTCTCTTCTTCTAATTGTTTGACCCGCTTGGAATTCGAATTGGGCGAAGATTCTGAATCAGATGTCCTGTGCATTCCTCCGAGGCTGGATAGACAAGCGTCATGAAATCGAGCAAGTCAGAAAGTGACCACTACAAATATATACCATCGGCTAGACTTCGATCATTATTCTTTAGAGACACTCTCTTGAGTTCTTGGACCACACTGTTCAAGGTTTGACTTTATAGTGACGATGTCATATTTTTATGCAAAAGCTTTGCAATCTATCGTCGTCTCCTACATCGCAAGAAAGTAGCCATAGCTCTGATACCACTTGACGTAGGCGAAGAAGCAAAAAACGATAACTAGATATCGTTCTAGCGCCAACAAGCTTGAAGACCTTCAGACAGAATATAACACTCGAATTCATGAGAAAGAGTAAAACAGCTCAAATACAGAAGCAATTGAAAAGAAAATCAACTTTATTTAATATTTCAAATTCAATAATTAATTCAATAAAAAAAAACTAAGATACAGTGGTCTTAAATAGGCTTAAACTAGAGTACTAACGTATTTAGGAATACTAAAGAAATTACAAATAAAATAAAAGAAAAACAAAGTAATTTGGAGTTCTAAACGAACTCATAAACAAAATCATGTTCAGACACAGACACGCGTAGGACTGTCGACCGGCGGATGGGAGCAGTTGACTGTTGGGTGAAATTGACTCGGGTCGGGTCGACCGACCAACTGTAATCATGCAACTTATTGTTGCACGGGTCAGTCGAACGGTATGGGATACACTAATATCATAAAATCCAGCTGAGACAAAATATAAACATACGCCTCATCCCATCATCATGAGTTATTGTGGTGTCCTCCTAAATGGCTTAAACTACTCGTGCGTTTCACTGAGTTAATTAGTTAACTAGATTGCTGAACACAATAGAATGCTTAGCACAATGCAGATCACATACCTTGAGTTATTAAGGATGCATGTCGTAATTTTTATTAAACTGAGCGAGCGCCAGTGAAATCCGGCGGAGAGGGGTTCTAATTATAGCTAGCATCACTGGCAAAAAGAAACACGTAAAAACTGTTCTTGAGAGAACCCAATTGTTACAATAGTAGAGAACTCTTCTTTTTTCTTTTTCTTTTTCTTTTCTTTTTTTTTTTCTCTTTTTGAGATGAAATTAAATTTTTTCATGTTCTCCACATTTTTCTCACACACAAGAGCATCATCGTATTGCAATCGTACCATTGGATAAAAAAAAAATTCCCTGTGAAATTTTTTTGTAAATATGTCAACATGAAAAGTGCTGCAGTGGGGGTTCATGGGAAGGCTCATCCCAAATCATCCTCCAATGCATTATAACAAGATCATAAAATAGAAATAGCCAAACATAAGACTATTAACGTAAAGGACTCTTGCTACTGCTTTCAAACCAGAATTAGTTCATTATCACAAAGCACCTACAAAATGCGATACCACAGTAGCAACACAATACTCCAAACAGCACAACACGGGGCAAAAAAAAAACCAACATGCACACTGTAGCAAACACAGTACTCCAAACAACACGATAAAGAATCTTAAAGAGGCCGATGGAACTTACGTACCGTAATTGCATACCAAATTGCCATGTAAGTAATTATGTAATCTGCACCCCGTCTACGAAGTGACATTATGTTGTGGATAATAAGCTCGACCGTGTTTAGCATTCTCATTTCGGCAAAATATTTAAGTTGCTGTTCCTCATTAGAAACCTGAAAGTAGGAATTGAGTTTCTAAATATAGATATTGTCTACAAAGTTTTCCAGAATAGGAACACTAGTAAGATGACTCGGAAAACATGAACAATTGTCATGAAAGCTTAAAAGATGATCCTAATGAAATACCACAATTTTAGAAAGACAAGCGTCACGAATCATAGAGATAGCATCTACATTCTTCCCGGCTTAACCTGCAAATAACACATGCTTTGCATTAAGCCAAAAAGGAAAGGGAGAAGAAACATACATGTAATTTAAATACAGGGTTGTGTGTGTGAGAGAGCGAGATATTTATCCATGAAGAATTGTGTGTGCGGCGTTGCTAGATTGCTTTAATGACTATTTGTTTTACACTAATTGCTTGCAATTGGTCTAAATAATACTGTAACCATTCAGCCTTTCTATTTAACCATATTTGCTTCCTCGTATCCGATTCGGATTCATATTCGTTTCCCAAATACCCCCGCGTTCTGTGTCCGATATCCAATCAAACCGGATATGGATATGAATTTTCAACAACGAGCAATTTTTGTATTGTAACCATAACTGAGATTTGGAAGAGGCGGATATGGTAGTGCTATAAATAATACTTATCCGATCCATTTGCACCCGTATATGCATGGCACTTCAAATTTGAAACGTGCATCAAGATCTTTTTCCTGATTTTCTTTACCATTCAATTATGATTTTTTATTTCCAACACTTATTTGCTTCAAATTCTTAATTTCAATCTAATATACTTGTGCGGTAACACAATCCAAAAGGTGAGGCTGATATCACAGAATTGCAAATGAATAAAAGAGTTGAAAAGAATCAAATATATACTCAAAATCAAAGCAAGTTCATGATTAATGCGTCTGTGATGTTGAATTTTTCCTTCCTTTTCTTCCCCCTTTTTAACTGTTATTATTCCTTTATGTAATAATACTTTTTAAAAGCAAGTTTAGTTTGAAATTTTATATTGAAAACATATTTCCTCGTTTGATATGAAAGAATTTATTCACTTATTTTTCTTTTCTGAAGGAAAGTTCAGGTTTTACTTCTTTTTATGGCACTGACAAGTTCCAGTAATTGTCATTTGTACACAAACCTAAAACCGGGTTTGTGGATGGCTAATGGGTGGACCTTCAATTTGAGGCACTCAAGTCCAAGTCCAGCAAACCAGATGTAGGTTTAGAGATTGGACGTTGGGCCCCATCTAGAAACCCCCGAAGCTTAAAGTAGGATCAGCTAGTTACCTCTAGGGATTAAATAAGCAAGATGCTAGCTTTTTTTTTTTTTTTGGGAGGAGGAGGGGGGACGTGGACCGGAGATGGAAAGAGAGAGAGAGATCATACTCGGGTTCTCGGACCATGTCCCCTATTTATTAAGAGGGATTAGGATATTATAGTAATTTTCTCTACATGAATTCCTAAAGTTTGGATAGCTTGTACAAAGCTATTTATTTGGATTTATGTAGCACGAGATACTTCGTCAAAGGAGATGTGAGTGTATTCGACACTTTTTCGATAATTGAATACTTTGATACTTACTAATACTTACATGTACGTCTAATCAATGCGTCCGGTCTAAGAAATGCCCAATATAAGTTATGCCTAATATGTCTAATTGATGTATACCACGTGGTCATTGAACATTTTAACTTGAGATCGTGTGTGTGTGTGAGGAGAGAGAAGTCAAACCAGTATCAACTCAGCTCCAGATGTCTCATCGCCTATAGCACGGCTTACAGCATCTAGTCTGTTCTCTCGCTTATCGCTCATAAGCGAGATGGGAACTAATTTAAGATGATAAAGAAAAGATCAGTAAAAGATCATTAGTTAAACTAATTAATATGCATAAAGATTAACTCATACCTCGTGTCCTCGACGCCAGCGATAGGAAAGGAATATGGGAAGCTATTTTTCAAAACTAATATTAATAAGTATATATTACAAACTGCAACATGTGACAAAAATATTAAATTTCATACAAACTTACGAGCCACTATGGGACATAATCTTAACTTCTTCGAATCCTTCTTCTGTCAATGCATATCGCAGGGTGGAAATCAATCCAGACTTTGATTGCTTTATTGAACCCCAGGGGACTAACAATGATGCAATAAGGATGGAGATGATATGAACAGGAGTGTAACTGTGGATGGAGATCGTATGTATGAATAGTAAGTATCAACAGTAGTGTATGTACGTATAGTAATGATGAATAGTTGCTGATGAACAGTATGAGTTAATATGAAGAAGATGAACAGTGCATATGAACGATCGCTATGAACAGGACTAGAAGCCGAATACCCTGTGAGAGGTTCTGAACTTCAGCCTCCTGATTCCTCTTTGAAAGAGTTGGAGGTGTGTAATACAACCCTGCTGTGAGAGTTCTTGATCGATAAATGAATGCAATGCTTAATGATGTAATGCTAAACCAAGATGAATATCAAAAGATGAAATATTATTTCAAAAAGATGAATTACAGATGAATTGAGAGCTTACAAGGCTTGTCTTGAATAAATAGTCTCTGAGACTGGATACAGGAAGAAGTAGGAATACAACTTGGAATTGTAGAGGAAAAGGGAGAGGATTTTGATTACAAGAGGAGATGAATTTTGTTGCAAGTTCTTTTGCTCTTTCAGCTATTCCAAAACAAATCATGATCATAAATAGGTTGAACATCAAAACTCCAGTGATTTCGCTTATTGCCACTTTTCCCATTGTCACGTGAGAGTACTAATACCTTATATAGTTTCTACCCTACTACTCACTTGTTTTAATAATTGTACTTTCTTAGGGTTCAAACATACGATTTTCAGTCTTTCTGTAGCAATACAATATTTGACATCAGTAAAATAGATATTTACTTGTTTAGCTTAAACTGTTGTTACCTTTGCTCACATTAAAATGACACATTCGCAAATCTGTGTGTTTATTAGATGTTTTTTCTGTTGGTGAGTATGCCTCTCTAAGAGAGCAAGCATTGTGCTACGCAAGAGCCGGGGTGGACGTAATTGGAGTAAAGCAATCAAAGTCTGGATTGATTTCCACCCTGCGATATGCATTGACAGAAGAAGGATTCGAAGAAGTTAAGATTATGTCCCATATTGGCTCGTAAGTTTGTATGAAATTTAATATTTTTGTCACATGTTACAGTTTGTAATATATACTTATTAATATTAGTTTTGAAAAATAGCTTCCCATATTCCTTTCCTATCGCTGGCGTCGAGGACACGAGGTATGAGTTAATCTTTATGCATGTTAATTAGTTTAACTAATGATCTTTTACTGATCTTTTCTTTATCATCTTAAATTAGTTCCCATCTCGCTTATGAGCGAGAGAACAGACTAGATGCTATAAGCCGTGCTATAGGCGATGAGACATCTAGAGCTGAGTTGATACTGGTTTGACTTCTCTCTCCTCACACACACATGATCTCAAGTTAAAATGTTCAATGACCACGTGGTACACATCAATTAGACATATTAGGCATAACTTATATTGGGCATTTCTTAGACCGGACGCATTGATTAGACGTACATGTAAGTATTAGTAAGTATCAAAGTATTCAATTATCGAAAAAGTGTCGAATACACTCACATCTACTTTGACGAAGTATCCTCGTGCTACATAAATCCAAATAAATAGCTTTGTACAAGCTATCCAAACTTTAGGAATTCATGTAGAGAAAATTACTATAATATCCTAATCCCTCTTAATAAATAGGGGACATGGTCCGAGAACCGAGTATGATCTCTCTCTTTCCATCTCCAGTCCACGTCCCCCCTCCTTCTCCCAAAAAAAAATAAAGCTAGCATCTTGCTTATTTAATCCCTAGAGGTAACTACCTGATCCTACTTTAAGCTTCGGGAGTTTCTAGATGGGGCCCAACGTCCAATCTCTCAAACCTACATCTGATTTTGCTGGACTTGGACTTGAGTGCCTCAAATTGAAGGTCCACCCATTAGCCATCCACAAACCCGATTTTAGGTTTGTGTACAAATGACAATTACTGTAACTTGTCAGTGCCATAAAAAGAAGTAAAACCTGAACTTTCCTTCAGAAAAGAAAAATAAGTGAATAAATTCTTTCATATCAAACGAGGAAATATGTTTTCAATATAAAATTTCAAACTAAACTTGCTTTTAAAAAGTATTATTACATAAAGGAATAATAACAGTTAAAAAGGGGGGAGAAAAGAAAGGAAAAATTCAACATCACAGACGCATTAATCATGAACTTGCTTTGATTTTGAGTATATATTTGATTCTTTTCAACTCTTTTGTTCATTTGCAATTCTGTGATATCAGCCTCACCTTTTGGATTGTGTTACCGCACAAGTATATTGATTGAAATTAAGAATTTGAAGCAAATAAGTGTTGGAAATAAAAAATCATAATTGGATGGTAAAGAAAATCAGGAAAAAGATCTTGATGCACGTTTCAAATTTGAAGTGCCATGCATATACGGGTGCAAATGGATCGGATAAGTATTATTTATAGCACTACCATATCCGCCTCTTTCAAATCTCAGTTATGTTTACGAATACAAAAATTGCTCGGTGTTGAAAATTCATATCCATATCGGGTTTGATTGGATATCGGACACAGAACGCGGGGGTATTTGGGAAACGAATATGAATCCGAATCGGATACGAGGAAGCAAATACGGTTAAATAGAAAGGCTGAATGGTTATAGTATTATTTAGACCAATTGCAAGCAATTAGTGTAAAACAAATAGTCATTAAGGCAATCTAGCAACGCCGCACACACAACTCTTCATGGACAAATCTCTCTCTCTCTCTCTCACACACACAACCCTGTATTTAAATTACATGTATGTTTCTTTTCCCTTTCCTTTTTGGCTTAATGCAAAGCATGTGTTATTTGCAAGTTAAGCCGGCGAAGAATGTAGATGCTATCTCTATGATTCGTGACGCTTGTCTTTCTAAAATTGTGGTATTTCATGTAAGATCATCTTTTAAGCTTTCATGATAATTGTTCATGTTTTCCAAGTCATCTTACTAGTGTTCCTACTCTGGAAAACTTTGTAGACAATATCTATATTTAGAAACTCAATTCCTACTTTCAGGTTTCTAATGAGGAACAACAACTTAAATATTTTGCCGAAATGAGAATGCTAAACACGGTCGAGCTTATTATCCACAACATAATGTCACTTCGTAGACGGGGTGCAGATTACATAATTACTTACATAGCAATTTGGTATGCAATTACGGTACGTAAGTTCCATCGGCCTCTTTAAGATTCTTTGTCGTGTTGTTTGAAGTACTGTGTTTGCTACAGTGTGCATGTTGGTTTTTTTTTTGCCCTGTGTTGTGCTGTTTGGAGTATTGTGTTGCTACTGTGGTATCACATTTTGTAGGTGCTTTGTGATAATGAACTAATTCTGGTTTGAAAGCAGTGGCAAGAGTCCTTTACGTTAATAATCTTATGTTTGGCTATTTCTATTTTATGATCTTGTTATAATGCATTGGAGGATGATTTTGGGATGAGCCTTCCGATGAAGCCCTCACTGCAGCACTTTTCATGTTGACATATTTACAAAAAATTTCACAGGGAATTTTTTTTGATCCAACGGTACGATTGCAATACGATGATGCTCTTGTGTGTGAGAAAAATGTGGAGAACATGAAAATTTTTTATTTCATCTCAAAAAGAGAAAAGAAAAAAAGAAAAAAAAGAAAAAGAACAAAGAAGAGTTCTCTACTATTGTAACAATTGGGTTCTCCCAAGAACAGTTTTTACGTGTTTCTTTTTGCCAGTGTATGTTAGCTATAATTAGAACCCCTGTCCGCCGGATTTCACTGGCACTCGCTCAGTTTAATAAAAATTACGACATGCATCCTTGATAACTCAAGGTATGTGATCTGCATTGTGCTCAGCATTCTATTGTGTTCGGTAATCTAGTTAACTAATTAACTCAGTGAAACACACGAGTAGTTTAAGCCATTTAGGGGGACACCACAATAACTCATGATGATGGGATGAGGCGTATGTTTATATTTTGTCTCAGCTAAATTTTATGATATTAGTGTATCCCATACCGTTCGACTGACCCGTGCAACAATAAGTTGCATGATTACAGTTGGTCGGTCGACCCGACCCGAGTCAATTTCACCCAACAGTCAACTGCTCCCATCTGCCGGTCGACAGTCCTACGCGTGTCTGCGTCTGAACATGATTTTGTTTATGAGTTCGTTTAGAACTCCAAATTACTTTGTTTTTCTTTTATTTTATTTGTAATTTCCTTAGGATTATAAATAGGTTAGTACTCTAGTTTAAGCCTATTTAAGACCACTGTATCTTAGTTTTTTTTTATTGAATTGAATTATTGAATTTGAAATATTAAATAAAGTTGATTTTCTTTTCAATTGTTCTGTATTTGAGCTGTTTTACTCTTTCTCATGAATTCGAGTGTTATATTCTGCCTGAAGGTCTTCAAGATTTGTTGGCGCTAGAACGAGATCTAGTTATCGTTTTTTTGCTTCTTCGCCTACGTCAAGTGGTATCAGAGCTATGGCTACTTTCTTGCGATGTAGGAGACGACGATAGATTGCGAAGCTTTTGCATAAAAATATGACATCGTCACTATAAAGTCAAACCTTGGACAGTGTGGTCTAAGAACTCAAGAGAGTGTCTCTAAAGAATAATGAAGTCTAGCCGATGGTATATATTTGTAGTGGTCACTTTCTGACTTGCTCGATTTCATGACGCTTGTCTATCCAGCCTCGGAGGAATGCACATGACATCTGATTCAGAATCTTCGGCCAATTCGAATTCCAAGCGGGTCAAATAATTAGAAGAAGAGAAAGATCTGGTAATAGGATATCCATATCTCTAAGCCCAATTCTCATTTAAACAAGGCAATTACCCCACGAGAACGACTTGTCCTCATCTACAACCAAGCAAAGACTACAAGATCGATACAGACTCTCTCTTATCTCGATTCAAACCGGGATGTACAGTTCAAACTGCCTCCAAGATAAAGAACTTAAGAGTTCAAACTGAGTAGGTCTCCCTAATCTTATCTAATTGACATGACTTATATAAATAACAAAACCCTTCCCTCGTGAAAAGGGGGATGATGAATGGTATCTAGAAATCCTAGCACACTAGAGAACCCCACCTGTAATCATTATTGACATAGTGGAATTTCTTTCTCTATCTTCCCCACATGATTTTTCCCTTTAGAGTTTTTCACGTAAGAGTGTGTTTGCGATTACTTTATATAATTTGATTAATTCTATCCTCATTATTTTAGTGCGTGGATTGATTTCTTAGGAATTGCTCACAACATTTGGTGCTTTCACTGAGATCTTGAATTCAAACTTAAGATCTCCCTATTTAACATCCTAACCCCTCCTCAAAAACAGCCTCGCCACTTCCACAAAAATCCCCGCACGACAATCATAATGAAAAGGAACGCAACCCGCCACGACGCCAACACCACCTATGATCTTGATCTATCGATCCTCACCCATGGGCAACTCGTCTGGATGGTGATTGATCCACGACGATAGCTAAACTAACAATGGGCCCTGTCAGACTACGAACGAGAGCTGATTGTCATCCATCGTGATACCACCGAGTGCAAGCGGGAGGTGGTGATGCAAGTCAACCGCGAGTTTCTTATGCAAATAAAGGCCCTTTAGAAAGCCCAAGAGCGAGTCATGGAGTTGAGCGCAAGAGAAGCATACCATCCTCTAAAACCCATCAACGCCCTCCCGCTCTGACTGACTTAAGTTTCAGGTTGCATCAAAGGCACTCCAAAGCAACCTCACCCCTCGGGGATAGGTCATAGGGAGGGAATTCAAACTTAAGATCTCCCTATTTAACATCCTAACCCTCCTCAAAAACAGCCTCGCCACTTCCACAAAAATCCCCGCACGACAATCATAATGAAAAGGAACGCAACCCGCCACGACGCCAACACCACCTATGATCTTGATCTATCGATCCTCACCCATGGGCAACTCGTCTGGATGGTGATTGATCCACGACGATAGCTAAACTAACAATGGGCCCTGTCAGATACGAACGAGAGCTGATTGTCATCCATCGTGATACCACCGAGTGCAAGCGGGAGGTGGTGATGCAAGTCAACCGCGAGTTTCTTATGCAAATAAAGGCCCTTTAGAAAGCCCAAGAGCGAGTCATGGAGTTGAGCGCAAGAGAAGCATACCATCCTCTAAAACCCATCAACGCCCTCCCGCTCTGACTGACTTAAGTTTCAGGTTGCATCAAAAGCACTCCAAAGCAACCTCACCCCTCGGGGATAGGGAGGGTCACAGTGCAGCCCCCTATGAAAACGGACGAAGGGGTATCACGCCTCAGGACAAAAGTGGACAGGAAATGCTCCTCCGACAACTGTAGAACTGAAGAGAATTCGGCATTCACTCCACTGAAAGTACTGATAAATCAAATCCTCCACGTCATTAGACATCAACCCTGGGTAAGACTTTCCAAGTCAAGTATTAACGACCTGGATCCCCAAGAAATCAGAGAACTCTGCTCTTTTCACGGCATCCCAGAGTATGCTACCCTACACTGTTAGACCCTTATAAGGCACCTCGAGGATCTAGTCCAATATGAACACCTTGTTGAGTTTATCCACAATCGAGAGGGAGACTCAGGAGTTGACGACTCCCAAAAGGAGGCTATCGACTGAAACGCTTTCACGACAACGACACTCTGACGGGAAGATCTTCCAATAATCTAAGAAACTTCCTGTCATTTAAAATTTTACTATGTGTAAAAGCATGTACTATCCAATAAAAGTTATGCAAATTTCCTTATGTTCTATCTCTCCAGGTACAACAAGACAGAGCCAACAACTTATACAGGTCCTGCCCTGATGGCTATCCCTTGGGGATTCTCCTGAAAGACAGGGACTTGCCCATAACAGCTGCTTGGAGTCAGCCTATAGCGGGTCTCTGACTGAGTCAAGATCCTATATAGGTCTTCACGCTGACAATTACGAGGAAAATAACCTATATGGGTCCTAAATTACGAGGAAAATAACCTATATGGGCCCTACCCTGATGGCTATTTCTCGGAGAATCTCCTGAAAGATAGAGACTCGCCCATAATATCTGCTCGGAGTTAGCCTATAGCAGGTTTTCACCCTGACGGCCACTCGAGTGAGTCAAGAGACTATATGGGTCATAACTCTGACAGTTACAGGGAAAATAGCCTATAAGGTCCTACCCTGACTTCTATCCCTCGGGAAGTCTCCTGAAAGACAGGGACTCACTCACAACGGCTGCTCAGAGTCAGCCTATAGCGGGTCTTCACCCTGATAGCCACCCGAGTGAGTCAAGAGCCTATATGGTCTTCACCCTAATGGTTACGGGGAAAACAGCCTATACGGGTCCTATCCTGACGTTATCCCTCGGGAAGACTCCTAAAAGGCACAGACTCGCCCACGGTGATGGCTTGAAGTCGGCCTATAGCGGGTTCTATCCGGACAACCACCCGAGTAATTTATACATCCTATAAGGGTCCTACCCCATGACCAACCCTCAGGGATTCCTCCAAAAAGCAAAGATCCAAGCATCACACAGTAAGAATAGTAAGTCAACACTAAAAAAAAATGGAAGATACTTCTTATTACAGTGATTCTTACAATACAAGGGGAAGCTAGTTTAGTTCCTTCTACGACCACTGCCTTGATTCTTTGACCATCCTCAAGGCTTTCCACGCCAACCGCCGGAGCTCTCTGATTTGTTAGCCCCCGATTGGTGACACGAGCCCCGGAGTCGGGATTGAGGCCCCCCCGGGGTCGCGGCTAATACTCTAATGCCACCCACCGGCGCTTTCTGTCTGGCCGCTTGAGATAAGCAATAGAATTTGAGAACGCAGCTTTGGTCTCAAGTAATGTCTCATGAGCTTTACAGAGCTCGGTATAATGATCTGATTGATGTGAAGCCTCAGCCCTCAACTCCTCCACACCCATGTCACAGTTCTCTAAGTTATTCCATAATACTTGGGTTCCATGCTTGAAGGAAAGCTTCTCGATTTGCTCCTTGATGATTTAAATTCTCAAAGCGAAGAGACCTCCGACTGGGCTGAAGCAAACTTCTCCTCGAGTACGTACAACTTTTCTCATGCTTTTTTTAGCTTCTCAAGTCTGCTAAGGAGCCTTTCTTTAAGGCTCAACTTCTCCTTCCTCCGCTCAACGGTCACCTCAAGCAACTCACGTCCTTTTTGGAACATTCTACTCATCTCCCCTTTAAGACTTTCCACCTTTGATTATGGGAAATAAGCTCACGATTTAGCTGGGTAGTAAGGACATTAAGTAGCTCTAACTCTATAGGATGTGGAAGTCTAGGAATCCTTCGGGACGAGCCTGCAATGACCTTCTTCAGCCGGGCATTCAAGAAGTCAAGTAACGACATTGGCTCATCATCCAGATCTTCCTGCATCCCTACATCTCTTCCTTCGGAGTCAAAATCCTCGACCTCCTCGGAGGACCCTGCACTTGAGGGCTCAACCCCATCAGAGTTCACGTGAGCGAAAGACATTTGTATTTCATGAAGCTCTCTCTCTCTCTCGGGAGTAGATCCTCTAGGCTAACAAGGACAGCCAAGTCTGACGTCAAATATGGAGGGTCTACTGGCCCAGCATCCACAATGACCTTAAAAGTCACATAAATGGTGCATTCAAAAAGAAATAAAATATGAATGACTCGTTTATTTCATTCAAAAGAGGTTATATTCTACTTTTACAAAGAGAAAATAACGACAATGCTCAAACACTCACTTTGCCCTTATGAGATGCCTCAAAACGGAGAGTCAGGAGCATCGCATCCTTGGAGACGATCAGAACCACAGGTTCAGTGGTAGGAACTGACGGCAGGGGGCTCATCACGGGGGACCCAACACTGTTAGATGGACCGCTCATAGAAGTATCCCCCAAATTAGCAAGGGCAGTACTTCCGGGGTGTCTCTTGTCCTGGCTCTCGAGGAAGTCTTCAATTTCAAGCAGGTATCTTCGGGGCGTACCTTGCTTCCCATGCTCATACCCATTCTTATATTTCTTGAATTTGAAAACTTTCACGCCTGCTGCCAGTTATCTATTACCGCCTACTCATGCACCTCCGCCTCATCTCGAGAGATCAACGCTTGGTTCAAATCATCCTTCAGGTCCACCTTCACAACATCAAAGGCATCTCTTTGGTTCCAATGTAGCTTTGCACCCTTTGGCATGCCTACACATGTCCTCGAGATCTTGTTGAACTATCTACAACACATACTCCTTCCGCTGCAATTCAAAGTCCTCCTGTGCCTCCAAGCTCTTCTTCTCCTCTAACTCCCCCTGAGCCGCTCCAGATCTTTCTCCTGATTTAAACCAACCACCGCTTCGTGGTCCAATAAGCTTGAAGCCGATTAGCTATCGACTCCCCGCGACACACTGCTTCTTTGCCTCTGGAGCAGCTCACCAATCTTGCCCTCTTTCTCTCTCAGGCCTCCACGGTAGTCATTTAGCAACTCAGAAATAAGCACAGTAGCCTGAGGCCAAGCCATGAGTCAAGAGGGAAAGAAAGGTACAAAATAAAGATATAAGCAACATGGCGTTTACCTTGAAGACCTTATTCTTCACACGCCGGCCTCAGGTCCTTCAAAAGCGGGGCCTTGGACTCCTCAATCTCTCCAAGGAAGTTGTCGTACCCGATGACAACCTCGACATATCCTTTCTAGAGATATAACCCTAAAGGGGGATTCAAGGAGTGTGTCTCCGGTGACAGCCTTGAAGACTCAACAACAACCCCTGAGGATCTGGCATTCCTAGTCACCTTCTCACCACTCTACGACAGGACTTCACTACCCGCCGTCACGTCAGACCTAAGTAAAGACTTGGGCTCACCCTAGCCTGGCAAGGTGGTGTCGTCCCTTTCACCTCCTCATCAACTCTATGGTAGTAAAGGGCGCCACCCTAGGCTGTCTCCCCTATCCATCCCCCTCGAGGGTCACATCCACTACCCCCTCGAGAGTCTCAGCAATGGGAGAAGCTGCTTGAGCCCTCGAGTCTACAGGCTCAGAAAGTCTTACAAGAGCATCCTAATCCCTAGAAGACTGTCCCTAAGCGGCAGTGGATCAGACCGACACATCTCTTATCAAATCTGCCATTCTTTCTTCATCAGTATCACCGAAGTCAATCCTAATACTCTTCTGTAGAGAGAAACAAGTGCCAAAATCAACCTTCCTGATAGAAAGATAAAGGAAGTAGGAGCTTACCTCGGGACGTGAAGGTTGGTAAGGTTGAGCAAGCACCTTCTTCTCCCTTGCGGGAATCACTCACCCTAGAATCCTTGACCTCTCAAGGTCGAAGTTTGGAATGCTCATTTTCGAAGCGAGAGACCTCGACTCATCGGCAGGTTGGTTCTTACTTGAAGCACCTGCCTTAAGGAGGACTGGGGGCACAGGAGACAGTTGTGATCTAACAACCAACCACAATTGTGATGTTCCTGGTTAATAACCATTAGCTTCTGTAATTTTGCCTCGATATTGGCATTACGCAAGCCCCCGCTACAGGACGTAGGGCCCTGGTTCCAGATGACCTTGATAACTCTAACCTCAGGACTCCCATGGACCAGTCACCGGACCATGGTATCTCGCATGCCATGATCACTGTTAACCATGCTTACAATAATCTCTTCATACCCATTCCAAGGGATAAGTAGCACATATCTTGAGGGGTCTTCCGTAGTGTATAGGCGGTTCTGAAAACCTGATGCTGGCATGCCTCGAGAGCATACAAGGCTTAGAGAGATTGAAACCTCAAGATAGTTCGTGATGCACCCCTGACAACTGCGAAGGAACAACTCTATAGAAGCGCAAACTGCTGCGGATTAACTCTGTCATCGGCAGCTTTAGCCCCAGTGCCAAGATCTGAGAATACATGTATTTCTTGAAAAAATTCAAGGAAAAATTTCTTTGAGTGGTTGAAAAATTACAATGGATTAAATTTGATTGCAGAAGAGGGAAGAATATCTGGTTCTCCTCTTTGTTTAATCTGGTTTCTTGATGTAGCGATGGAGACTGATTCTTGTTCTCGGTTGATTGGCTGAACTGAAAAGCTTCTCTTGGATCTTCTGAGATTGCGCTCAAAGCGATGAAAATAACTCCACTTGGACGCAATAAATATTAAGTTTTTCCTTTTCAAAAACATTTCTCTCTCTCTCCCCAAGGCTGAATTTTGGAGCAACTTTGCTGAACTTCTCTCAACAAAAGCTTTTTTAAAATGAGTCAACTAGTTAAACTAACCAAACCCCGTTTTCTTAGCTTTCATAGCTATTTATAGGGGTTCTCAGGGGTAGAATTCTCCTATAAGAATAATAGGGATTAACTTTCAATTTATGTGGCTGTTAATTGACCCAGTAATAGGATTCAGTTACAACAGAATGCGGGTCTCGCACTGGACGCGGACCTTAATCTGTTGTTAGGTGCGGAGCTCATAGGTTCACATCTGTCTTGAAACGTGGAACTTATATGCTCGCGTTGAAGTTGAAATACGACGTTACTAAGACCCACGTTTGAGTTAGAACGTGAAGCTACTCAGGCTTGCATTTTGATGATCAATGCGACTGTCACGTTTAGTGTTGAACGCGACCTTCGTGTCTCCTTCTTGATGAAGTCTGCATTTGAGTTCAAAAACCACTCTCGCATCTTAGTTGAGGCCCACATCTGATTTGAAGTGTGACCCCCAAGTGGGTGAAGGTCGTGTTTATGACTTGTCTTCATTGATTTTTTGAACAGCCTACAGAACCCTTGTTGGCCCAAGGGTACACTCTCTGATTTTATTTTGATGATTACAAACCACATGATGTTGTTCGGTATTAATCAAGTTTGTGTGTTTCTAAGTATTTCAGGTTCTAAGAACGTTGTTGGTGTATTCTTTCTCAAAAGAAAGGTATTCGAGTCTCAAGATCACTCAAGGGAAGGGTTCGAGTTTGGACGATCAAGGTTTACATTTTGGAGAAGCCCTCTTGAAAATTGTTTGAAGATAGAGTACAATTGTAAGATAATAAAATGCTTAAAGTATAGTGTGTAGAATTGATGCTCAAGAAGTATCACTTGTTTGGCTTTGTGCTTATCCCTCATTTGTGAGGTGGATATTGTGGTGGCTTTGTGCCTAGCCTCTAGTGAGAGGTTGTGTTTTGTAAAGAGAGGAGTTGTGTACTCCCGGTTGTAGTTACTCCAAATCCTCGGTGGAGGTTCCCTGTGTGGGAGTCCTGTGTGGACAAAGTTAGTGGATTGGACTGACGTGCACAAGCGTGTATGCCCGCATTGAGCTGGTGGCCGGTCGACCGTCCAGAGAGCTTTGCTCTCTGTAACCAGTCTCGGTCGACCAGGCCGGTCAACCGAAGGGCTCAACGGTCAAAAATATGACCGTTAGCCGGTCAACCGCCCAGTCGACCGGAAGGGCAAAATTGCCCTTGCCTGCTGCCAACGGGCAGATTTCATTTGGGGCTATAAATGCCCCATTTGAGTTGGTATTTGTAACAAGTTTTAAGAGAGCAAAATTTCTATCTTTACAAGTGTTTTAATACAAGTTTTCAAAAGAGTTTTTAAGCCAAAAAGATTTATCTTTTATTTGTTTTCAAAGGTTCGAAAATTCAAAGAAAAATAGAGATTTGGGATATTTGTTTTGTTCTTCATTCTACATCTATTCTAATTGTTTTCTCAAGTATTTTTCTTTGTAATTTGATTTCCAAACACCTTGATTTCTCATACTTGAGCTTATCTTACTATCCTATTTATAGGATCATTACTTAGTGAGAAAAGATTTGGTTTGTGGTTGTGAAAACCACCAAGTTGTAAACCTTCCATTTATTGTGATATCTCTCTAGTCAGAGGTGATAGTATTGGTATCCCTCTTATGCAGAGGTGATCGTGGAGGTTGTGTTGGAATCCCTCAAGTGTGAGGTGATTGTGTTTGAGTGGCTTTGAGCCTATCCCTCATTTGTGAGGTTGATTTGTTGTTTGATTTGTGGCTTGCCTCTAAGGTAGATGTTGTATTTGGTTGCGAGAGGAGTTGTGTACTCCCATATTGTATTTACCCAAAATCCTTAGTGGAGGTTCCCTTTGTAGGAAGTCCTGTGTGGACGAGTTAGTGGAAATCCTTCTGTGTGAAGGCGGGGACGTAGAGCTGTGTGCTCGAACCTCGAAACATATCTCGGTGCTTGCGTTTGATCCACTTACTCTAACTCTCTCTCTTATATTGTGCCTTGGATCATTCATATTCATATCATACATGCTTGGTTGTTTGTGTGCCTGCCTCACTTGTGTTTAACCAAGAGAGCTTCATATAGCACCTCAACTCTTATTCAGAGGAATCAAGAGGAGTTAATCCAGAGCCCTTCACCGGGAATTCGGCTACACTCTTTGGTTACACTAAGTGTGTTTGTAATTAAGTTTTAAATTTCGCATTATTTGTCATAGATTAGCCTTACACTTATTCACCCCATCTAGGTGTACTTTTAAGTTTAGTTTTTTATTTTAAAGTGTTGAGTAGTCGACCGCCCGGTCGATCGGATCCAACGGCTCTTTTTAGTATGAGCTATCGGTCGACCGGCTGGTCGACCTACAAGCTATAACGGCTAGTTTTTAAATCTGTTTTGTTTTTAGTGAATTCCAACTGGCATTTTTGGTTTTCAAGTATCTAAACACACCTCAAATGACCTGGTATGATTTATAAATGATAATTATTCATTGCCTATATATGTATATGGGTCATTGGTTTTAGTTTTAGATAAGAAAAATATACAAGTTTATAAGTTGTCAAGTTTGTTTCAAAAAGAGAAAAGTTTTTCTAGCTTCCATTCTTCAAGTTCTTTCTTTCTAAAGCTATTTTTAGTTAGTTTTAAAGCTCTTCTATTCTTTCTAACTGAATTTCATCTCTCACTTAACTTATTGAGCAACACTTCATATTCTACTCTATAGGAAGTTGTAATAGAGAGTATTTGTGATCTTGTTGGATCACCAAGAGCTTTGTAATCTCAATTGGCTTTGTGCTTGTGTAAAGGTTTGAGTTGTGGTGTTGTGTACTCCGGTCTTGTGTAGACCAAGTTGTAATTCCTTTGTCTAAGGTCCCTTTGCGGAAGATCTCTTAGAGGATAGTGAAATCCTTCATAGTGGTGAAGGCAGAGACGTAGAGCGGTGGCTCGAACCTCGGAACAATTCCTTTGTGTTTGCGATTGCTTTTATCTTGCTCTCTATTGCTGATCATTTTTCATACTTATGTAATTGTTCATTTTGCATTCTATAATTGCTTTCATTCCATCACTTTCATTACCTGCATATACTCATCTCAATAAGGAGGCAATTGAGCACCTCAACTCATTATCTAGTGGAACCAAAGAGGAGAAAAAATAAAACTCTTCACGAAAAATTCGGCTTCAATTCTTATTTTGAGTGACCGTGCATAATTCATCATAAGTAGTTTTAAAATTGCATTTGATTAGCAAAACACCTATTCACCCCCCTTTAGCTGTATTTCCTTACCACCACAAGAAACACAAATATTAGCTGATTCGGTCACACTCTCCACTTGGAGATATAAGCCTAAAGTAAATAAACATAAATTAGTTTAATTTATTGTTCGAGCAAAGCTTTCATTTTTTTCACTGAATCAGATGCATTTATTAATTATCTTAAATCTGTTTCGCTCCTGGTTATAAAAGAATTAGTAGACAAACTATAACTAAAGAAATTAAAAATTTATTTGTAAATAAAAAAATATTTTGAAGGCTCTTTTTATTAGTGATGATAGAAAAATTTCATAACTTCTAATATACGGGAAGCTCTTAATCTTATTCATTATCTATGTATTACTACTCACTTTATTGATGATAACTGAATTTTACAAAAATGTATTTTATCATTTTCTAAATTTTCTGAGAAATATTCTGCTACAAATGTAGCAAATTTAATTTTTCTTACTTGTAAATTTATGGCATAAATAATAAAATATTTTTTATTGCTTTTGATAATTCAAGCGAAAATACTGCTTCAATAAGAATTGAAAACGGTATTATACCCGATTTTAAACTGTCAACTTTTTTATGCTAGATGTGCTTGCCATATATTGAATTTATGTGTACAAGATGGTCTAAAAATCTTAAACAAATATATTTATAAAATTAAAAAAATATTTTATATTTAAAACACAGTGGTCCTAGGAGGCTTTCTTTTAAAAGTTATTGCTGATAATGTGGACTTGAAAGAAAAGCTACTCCAAGCAGATATGAAAACTTATTGGAATTCAAGTTACAATATGATTAAAATTGCCTTCCTTATAAACAAAAAATTAAGTTTTCATAGTAAATGAATGTTCATCTTGTCATATTAGTGATGAAGAGCAAATATTGTATAAATTTTTTTGTACTTTTTTGAAAAATTTGACACTGCCACAAAAGCACATTCTGTTACATATTATCCGACATGTAACTTACTTTTTTATAATCTTAATGAGATTGCTCAAGTATTTGCTGCATATAGAGATGATGACAGTCTTGAAGGGGCTATACACGATATGGAAGAAAATTATCAAAAATATTTTGAAAATATGCTTTTTTTTATTTTATTTAGCTGCAATTATGGATCCTAGAATTAAAATAGATAATTTATAACTTTTATTATCCAATTTTCTTTCATGTTTAAATTATGAACAAAATGCAAGTAAATTACTTTTAGAAATTAGATCTCTTCTAAAAGAAATGTACTCATTGTACAAAGATAAGTTATTTACCCTTCTTCTTCTGAAGTTAGGACACCTACACCATCACAAACTTCTTCTATTAGCATAGGTAAAAGATTATCTAATTTTAAAACTACTTTCCTCTAATACTAGAAAGAAACACTATTCAGAAGTAGGTTCATTTGATGAACTTAATTTATATTTGAACATGATGCCTGCTGAAATAAATGAAAATGGTGATGAATCATGGGAAACATTTGATGTTTTGCCATAGTGGAAAGAACAGAGAAAATAATTTCCTGTTCTTTCTACCATGGACCGAGATATACTAACACCTCTGGCCTCTACAGTAGCGTCCGAGAGCGTATTTTCTGCAGGTGGTAGAGTTTTGACGCTCTGGAGGAGTAGGCTGATGCCAAAGCACTTGGAGGTGGCTATTTGCTTAAAGGACTAGTATGATGCAGAAAGACGCAAAAAAGGAAAAGCTGTTCTAGATGAAGATTTGAACAGGAGGATGATGAAGAGAAAACAATTTTCTCTTTTTTTACTATTTTTCCCAAATTTCTTTATAACTTTTAATTTTAAAATTGGAAGGAAAATTTGATTTTTTAAAAAATATAAAAAAATACCGAGAGGGGTTCAACCCGTCTAGGCGAATCTGGGTAACAAATCGGGTCAAGAGACTCGATTCTTTACCCGAGTAACTGACCCGTCTCGTCAAATTAGTGATGAGTTGATTAGTTGGTCAAACGGAACGAATCAACCCCATTCGCCCAGAGTAGCCAACCCGAACGCACATGAACTTTTGTTCTTAACAGATGGGCCGTTAACAGGCCCAAACCCTCCTCAACCGCCACGTGTCCTCCAACAAGTCATCAAGATCCTTGCCTAACCCTATATATATGTATCTATATGCATACTTGAACCTCCTTCATCCGCCAGTCGCCACCCCCTTCCCTTCTCCTGCACTCGCCGCACGCGCTCTCCCCTCCTCTCATCCGCCTATGGCCTGCTTCTCCTCCTCCATCTTCGCCCCTTTCCCCACTTGCACCCGCCTCTACTTCAAACCCTCAACCGGCAACCTACCCCCGAGGCCGACCCGGATTCGCATCCGCTCCAGCCAAGCCAACGGCAACGACCTGGACCCGATCGAAAAATTCCCCAAGGGCCTCAGCGAGTCCACGGTCCGGTCCATCTCCGCCCTCAAGGCCGAACCGAACTGGATGCTCCGGTTCCGCCTCGCCGCCCTGGAAGGGTTACGGTCCATGGCCGAACCCAAATGGTCCGACAACTTCTCACCCCCCATCGACCTCGACTCCGTCTGCTACTTCCCCGAGCCCAAGCTTAACGTCGCCGAGGCCTTAAGGGAGCTCGGCATCACTCCCAGAAAGGAGAAGCGGCTAGTCAAATCGAAGGTCGCCTTTGGACGCTTTCCTCGACGCGACATCCATCGACACCACCCACAGAGATACTTTACTAAAGGCCGGGGTCATCTTCTGCTCGATTTCGGAGGCCATTCGCGAGCACCCAGATCTTGTGAGGAAGTATTTGAGGAAAGTTGTGCCCCCGGGGGATAATTACTATGCTGCTCTTAATTCAGCCGTTTTCAGTGATGGGTGGTTTTGCTATGTGCCCAAGAACACGGTTTCGCCGACAGGGATCTCGACCTACTTCAAGGATATTGACAAGGGGACCGGGCCGTTCGAGAGGACGCTGATTATTGCTGAGGAAAACAGTTTTGTGAGTTATTTCGAAGAATTCTGCCCGCCAAATTATAATAGAAATCAGCTGAACGCGGGTATGGTGGAGTTGTATTGTGCGGCGGGGGCAGAGATTAAGTACACTACGTTGCAGGACTGGTACATTGGGGTTAAGCTGGGGAAGGGTGGGATTTATAATCTCGTGACGAAGCGGGCGATTTGTGATGGGCCGAGATCGAAGATTTCCTGGACCCAAGTGGAGGCGGAGGCTGCGATTATGTTCAAGTACCCCAGTGTGGTGTTGAAGGGGAATGATACGGTTGGGGAGTTCTACTCCGTGGCGCTGACCAGGGGTTATCAGCAGGTGGATACAGGGATGGAGATGATTCATGTGGGGAAGAATTCGAGGAGTAAGATTATCTCCAAGGGGATATCATCTGGGAAGTCGAGAAATTACTATAGCTGTCTTCTGCAGGTTGGGCCGCAGGCGGAGAATGCGAGGAATTTCTCACAGTGTGATTCGATGCTTATTGGGGATACTGCCAACGCCAATACTTACCCTGACATACAGGTATATATATATATTTTATATTAGTTCTCGATTGATCAATGCTAGAAGTAATTAGTTGCTGGTTGTATCATATGTGTGGTGTTTCACTCTCTCATATCTTTTGTATTATTTTTAGGTGAATGTTTTATTATTTATATTTCAAGTAGCTTCTAATATCAAATCTTAAGCTGTGGACTTAGGGAGAAGGGGAAAAAAAAAGAGTCTTCTAAGTGTGTATGTATGTGTTGGGTGTTCTTTTTTATTTTTTTATTTTTTGGTTTGGGTTTTTTTTTTTTTGGGGGGGGGGGGGGAGGGGTGGATAACCCTAGTATTTAAGTGCCGTACCACAATTATGGCTTACAAAAAAATTCAACATCCATATGGATTTGGATTATGTATCAAATCATGACACATCAATAACCAAACATTGATTTATTGTGGTGTATAATAAATTCTGGACCGTGTCAAAGATCTTTTTCCTTGTTGAATTAGTGTATTGAGCATCTTGAATTAGAAAGTTATCCATCTTAGGTATTTGGCAGATCGGAAGGACCTACTTTCTTGTTTATGTAAAGAGATTCAAATTGATGCATTGAAGACCAACCCTTCAAAATAGGTTAAGTGCTTAAACAAAGTTAAAAAACAAAAAAAGGCATGGATTAAGGTTGCTTAGTGCTTTATTGACATGTGGCTATGTAGTGCCTGAGTGTCAAGTGATGTAAAACAGGATCACAATCACCTTCGAATACAAATAAAAAAGAAAACTAGGGTTTTACAAGAAATAAACTGAAAAAAGAGACTAGGGTTGGAGAACTAACCAGATAACTTTGGGCTTCACACTCCTTACGCGGGCTTCACACCCCTTACACCACGGGCTTCACACCCAATCTCAAGAACCCAAGAACTCTGAAATTTTAACTGAAAAAGTTTTAATTATTCATTGTCTACTTATTCATTGAGTTGAGCTTCTTTATATAGGCTCTTACAAAGTGAACTTCTCGGATATAACCGATGTGGTACTAAAAGAAAGATAAACAAAACACATCTCAAAATAAACTAAGGCATAAAAAGGTAACTGACAACTGACGTGATGTCCTCATCATCAAGTGTTTGACTTGGGAACCTTTTAAAAATTTGACACTGCGACACAACTAAAGTATATATGTTTGCATGCTAATATAAATACGCATATATTCACGTACTACTAAAACCAAAATAACCAATGGTTTCATTTGAAAAATATATTCACATCTTAATACTGACATGGTTGAGACTTGACATCTTCCACACAAACTGCTGACAATGAAGTGAAAGTGTCCTAATGTGTCCTTATAGTTTCCAAGTTTCCTAGTGTCTGAGACAGAACAAATATTTGAAATAACAAGTATCCTTGTTACATTGTTTTTCTAGCTTTTATTTTCATATGTATTGTGCAGTTCTTATGTTAGATTCTTTATTCATCTGTAACATTCTCCACCATGATGTCCTACATTTCTATAGACTGAGGGCACTACATGATACTTAAACCATGAGCATGACATGTGCTATGAGAGGAAGCAATTTTTATTAGTGCCTCTGGCTAATGTGTTTCTGTGGGATTAATTTACAGATTAGATTGAAGCTTCCTTATATTCAATCTGCACCTTGGTCTTTACATATTACATGACAAATATTTTTGTCCTCCGCCAGTAGTTTACATTACAAATTCTTTAGATTGTTGTCCTTTGATTTGGACCGATGGTATTTTTTTTTTGAGACGCTCTGCCCTCTAGCTTGACAAGATTCTTAAATTCTTCCTGCATATACCTATCACCCTTTATTGACCTCCTCTATCTAGGTTTGGCGATCCCGATATAATTAGAAATTGTTTATGTTTATAAATTGCCATTCCTTCCATGTCAAATGATGATAAGTGAAATCATGATTTTTTTTTTGTCTGTGATATTGGAAATGCCCTTAAACTTTCTCCCTTTCTTTTCCTGTCTTCCATGCCCTTCCAGATACTTGAAGCATTGATGCCTACTGTGTACAATCACTTTTAACATGAGGATATCTGGGATATAGCTTCTTGACTACGTATTGTGCATGTGTAGTACACATCAAAACCCATAGCCACTAGGTATGTTTAATTTGACATAGGCAAGGTTCTAAATATCGTATATTAGGATCGTATTGGATGGGGTTTTTCATATCGGATATTGGATGTCGGGGGAGATATCGGGGATACGCGTGTATATTGGGAATTCATATTAGACTATATATATTACGAAATATTTATAGCTAAAAGTTAGTTTAGTATCATAGATATCATCTACCAAAATAAAATGATGTGATATGCATGCAAATACTGTAAAAAAAATAATGTACATTTGCACGCAGTCGTGGACCGTGTAATAAATAAGTTATTTCATGGAATTGAAAAATATAAGATTAGAAGTTTTACAATTTACTTACCTGAAAATCTAGCGTCGTCGCCGTCAATTTACCAAGGAGAAAATTTAGGTACGATGCAAACAATACTTATATAGGGTTCAATACTGATAGGTTCAAAAAAACAAACCCAATTAAAATACCATATCAGCTGATTTTGCGCCGACTCATATCGGCAATTTATTGGCTGATATTTCAAATATCGGATATTTTTTTGCTGTAAACATATAGGCGAATGATTTTTCCATATCATATCGGCAACTGACAAAAAATGAGATATCGGTCAATATCTCGGCCAACACGGCCGATATTTAAAACAGTGGATGTAGGAATAAAATTAAATCTTAATTATTTAAATTCATAGTTTCTAATAAGTAACTAAATCGAGCAAAAATAATAATTATGAGAGTCCAATCTAACACAACCTATATAAGTCCATCAAGCTCCTCACGTGGTTACGATGTGTTTAATTTTGTTTGAAATATAATATGTATTATGTCAAAAGACATTTTGGATGTATGTTTGAGCGATACATAACTCCATGGTGGCCGACACATGTGACATAATCTCTTGGTTTCATGAAATCCAACAGAGCACTAGAGTGTCAAAATGTGTTTGGCAAGTCTCATGCAGGTGATAGCATCCAATATGCGTTACACGGACTTAGCTTCAGGTGTACGTGCTTCATAGCTAAGCATATATGCCAAATTCCAACGGTGTTACCTTCCTTTATGGTGGTAAGGTTAAGTGGTTATTAATGACAAATGTGGTTATATATACACGTGATTATTCTATATAGTATAAGACTGACAACATGGTTTCAGCTTTCTTCCTGTTATGGACCATTGTCTCCTCGTTAGTGAGAAGGTAAATGCATTGGTACAAATAGTCGAAATTCCTAGTGTTTTAGAGTCTGTCAAGCAGTTTTACCTTTTATGTTGGTCATTTCCTTTGTCGCTTGTGTTATTTGGTGTTTGATATGTGCAATCTTAGTTGTACCTAGGTTTTCTTTTTTCTCTCAGAATTTTTTATTTATTTTTCACGCCACTGCTCATCTTTCCTTGTCATAAAACATAGAACTAGATGTAGTCCTTAGTGGAATGTTGCCTGAAGTCTCATAAGGCTTATCCCGCATGGTATTTTCTCATCCGTTTAAAGGAGGTGAGCCCTCCATTAAGTGTTCTCCATCTTTTCATTTAGAATCTAATTCTAATTGACTTGAGAATGAGCTATCCCGTGGGAGATACAGTATCTTCCTACCCTATGAAAGCTGAACTGAAGATTGATCATTTCTGCATTTTTCTACCATATTATTTTACATCCTGTTGCGGTGCAATATTAAAATTAAGCACTCTTTTCACTTAGAATCTAACTCTTAATGGACTTGAGGCGGAGCTATCCTTTGGGAGATAAAGTATCTTCCTAGCCTATCAAAGCTGAACTGAAGATTTATCGTTTCTGCATTTTTTTCCTACCGTATTACATTAGTTCCCTGTTCCAATGCAATATTAAAATGAAGCAGACTATGTGTCTTCCCTGTTGGTGTCGTAAGGGATACTAATTAGTACACAACATGGTTAAAAAACTTCTTTATTATAGTCTTAGTATTTTTCAGAATGCCTTGAATCCATGTATCTGAAATTTGATAATAGTAAGTTCGTAATCTCTAGGATTGTATACTAGAATAGTATGTGGCGTTAAAGTTGATAAAAGAAAGCAAGTTGATAAAAGAAAGCTTTTATTCAAAACTTGGAGTCAACTATCTGAAACCCTTTTTCTCCATTTAGAGCTGTTAAGGGCTATGACTGATAAATTAGCAAGTAGCATATCTTCTTTTTCTACATCAATTTACATTCTTTTTGGTCTATCCCATAGTTGTAGCCGTACTTCTCAATTGTGGTCCTATCTTTATTCTGAAATGGTGCATGCTCATTGGTCCTGATGCCTGCTGCCTGTTCAATATGTCATTATATCTTGTTAATGATTCTCCCTCATCTTATCATCAGATGGGGCTGCTCAAAGGAGTCTAAAAAGAATTTAGAGTTTTGATTCTTGTCTCTAGAGTATAGATGTTGCTTTGGACCTTGATGCATTCAATTGGTGTCCCACAAAGTACGAATTTTCTGTCAATTTTATTTTATCACAGTATTGTGGATCAGCAAATCTGCCAAATGCTTTTGTGTTGGTACCTACCCTAGAATATCAGTGGTTTGCATCTAAGAAGTTGGCCTTGTAGACCTGTCATTATTGTTGCTAAATAACAGATACTTGCTCAGTTCATGTGGTATGTCATAGCTTTATATACGATCTCCATGTGCCTTTCTCACCAAAGTTGGAATGTGAAGAAGCCACTTTTATTTGAGGAATAAAGTTTCTCACCCATAAAAAGTTAGGAACTAAGAAGATATTTAAAACTTCTACCAATATTTTCTCTTTGTAGTTATTAATTTCACCACTCTTGAGATGATATTTTATCCACTGCGATCACAGGTTCTGGAGGTATTGGCTGAAACTTTAATCCAGTCCTCCCAGTCCATAAAGAATGTATGGACTATCCAAAGCCAGATGGCTCAAAACATTCAGAATATCAAGTAAAGTGCTTGAACTGTATTTTTTTTTTTTTAGTAGACGATCTCTTATAATAGGCACTCTTGGGTACCTGATTCCCTCAGGCAACCGTTAAACTTTGGTTTCAGACATGAGCCATTCACACGTGACGCAAATCCTGTTTGGCTGGTCTGTTCGATATCGGCTTATTTCTAACTTTGAAATCTTAGCATTAGGGTTATTATGCTGCATGTTTCTGCATCCCATTCCTTTGGTTATTTTCTCATGCTGTCATGACTCGTTTATTTCAGTGGATATGTTCCATATTGGTTCAAATATTTTTTTTGGGTCTACTTTCTATGTGGTAATATTCGTCTTCTATGCTTCAACCTTTTCAAGCTTGAGTGCTTTATTCTTCTTCTTGTTGCTTCTGTAGATTTCAATTGATATAAATGGTTAACTCGCTTGCTAAATAGGTCAAGAACCCACTGCTCGCGTGGAGCACAAGGCAACCACATCAAAGATTGGGGAGGACCAGCTGAGGGGAATTCATCCTGAAAAGGCTGTTAAGGCTATGATTGATGACTTCTGTAGGGATGCCTTCGAGAAGCTTTCCATGGAGTTCGCTTCTTCATTTAGTGTGATGATATATCGGCAGCTGGCGAAGTATGTAGGGTAAATATGCGTATTCATGCCAGTTGCAGAAGAAGAGTTACGAGTCTTGTTGATGGGACATCTAGTTGCTTTGCTTAGTTTATTTTAGTTGATTATCGTAATTGATTTGTTTTAGCTTGTATTAGGTTTTTTTTTTTTTAGTCACATGATTATTGTGTGGTTTCTCGTATGATGTAAGCCTGTTTAAGGTGAAGGTTGCTATTGAATATCTTAGTTGATGATGATTAAATTGTTTAATTTTTTGTTGGCCAGTGTGCTTGGGTGAGATGTTTTGGGGGAGAATCTCAAATTATTTTTTCCAATTATTTTTTCTTTTGTTTGGTCCATCCATCATTATCTTAGCATTAGAGCTTATATCGTGACTCTTTTCACAAAATTTAAAATCAGAGATTCCATCATCTTCTCTAGTAAAATAAAATTTCCCAATTTGCCAAGCCCCAACAATAGATCCATTGTCCTTAAAACCCTAAAATTTTTCTTTGTTTGATCCGTCCATCATCATTTTAGCTTTAGGGCTTAAATCATGACTCTTTTCACAAAATTTAAAATCATAGATTCCACCATCTTCTCTGGTAAAATAAAATTTCCCAATTTGCTAAGTCCTAACTGTAGATCCATTGTCTTCAAAACCTTAAATTTCTTCATCTTCTTTTTTAGAAAATCCCCAATCAAAACCTTAGATCTCTTCGAAACCTATTTTTGAGAAAAAAAAAAAATTAAAACAAAGGAAACAAAGGAGGGAAAAAATTTAAAAAAAACATCACAACATCGTTCATCGTCCTCAACAATTTGTCGCCGCCTTTGGGTGTCAACGCCCTTTCTCTTTCAACTGCAATCGTCATCATCATTTCCATCATTATTGCCGCAACAATGCAGCCTCCATAGACATCATACCACTCCTTCAACACCCCAACAGAACGTTGCCACTCCATCACAACTGTATTGGTCGGATTCTAATCCTTATTAGGATCGCGACACGTGTTCCACATCATCAAAAGTATTCCGAGCAAGCGACAATACGACATATCAGCAGGCCATTTGCAGGCCTAAGGAGGAGAACCAGAGTACCTTCCACGAACACTTTAGTCCAAGGAGAAGAGCCCAAGTACCTTCCCAAGTACTTTCCCCGAGCACCTCTCTTCTTTGAGAAAGTCACCTTCACAGCCTGTCAACAGGACTCCCTAATTCCTGGAGTCATTTACTGTTCCAGATCACTCCCCCACCCGTTTTAAATGTTACAACTCTCCTATTCCAGCCGTGCCATTATGGATAAGGGTGAGTCAATCCCAACAATCAACGGCGTGATCCAGTCAGTTACGAAGAAATTGCAACGTGTAGATTTAGCAGTTATGGAGATCTGAAATATCCACGCCTATCAATTACTGAAGGTACACCTGAGGGGGGAGGTTGAAAAGGTGTATTGCTAATCTAGTGGCAAATAATGTGGAATTAAAAACTTACTTGCAAACACACAAAGTGTAACCAAGAGCGAAGCCGAATTTCCTGTGAAGGACTCTAGAACTTCTCCCCGTAATTCCTCTAAATTAAGAGTTGTCTCTTGATTGAACACAAGTGTGGGCACACATATAATATCAAACATATGAATATAAGAAAGTAAAGTAATGCAAGATATAAAGAGTAGAGAGTTCAGAGGTAGAAGATCAAACACAAACACACGGATATGTTTCGAAGTTTGCGCAACTGCGTTATGTCCCCGCCTTCGCACAAAAGGATTTTCACTGTGTTCACACAGAACCTTCCACAAAGGGACCTCTATGGAGGAATTACAAATATACTCTGGGAGTACACAACTCCAACTCTCTCTCACACCTCTACACAAGAGGGTAGGCATAAAGCCAAGCACAAAGTAAAGAAAAAAAAAACTTAGTGATTTAAGGTCACAAGATCTAAGATCACAAGCAATACTTAGTGATCTATAGAGATCACAAACGACTCCTCACAATACAAGATCCTAAAGTATAAATTTGAGATGAATAGCTCAAGTATGTGAGTAAAACAAAATGTTTGGAAAAGAAACAACTAAGAAAACACTTGAAAAAAACTTCTTGATAGATATGAAAAATGAAGAACTAAATAAATTTCTCAAAGAATTATTTTCTTTGATTTTCTAAAAGTTTGAAACAAATAAAGATAAAGAGTTTTTAGCACAAAAAATTTCTTTTGAAAATTTGTTGGAAACACTAGAGAAGATGGGAAAAAATTGATGTTGAAAATCTTGGTGAAACAGCCCCCAAAACCCCTCCTTATATAGGGATTCAGAAACTAGCCGTTGGGGTCAGGTCAGGTCAAAACTGACTTGTCGGTCGACCGACCAACAATCATTTTTATGAAAAATGACCGTTGGGGTTAGCGGTCGACCGCCCGGTCGACCGTGCCCAAGCACAGAGAGAATTTTCTCTCTGTCAGTCGACCGACCAGTCGACCGCCACCCAACAAAAAGTTGAGTGAGCCAGCGGCCGACCGCTCGCTCTACTGGGCAAGCACCTTGGGCCTGTGCACGTTCTTATGCACATCGGCCGACTGAGTTTTGGTTCGGTCGACCGGTCTGTCAACGGCTAGCAGCCCAAAAACTGGGTTTATAAGATAGAAAATGTAGCCTTTTAAATACCTATAAATTCTAATAAAATCTCATAAAATTCACAAAAATAAGTTCATGTAAGCACTTGAAATACAAATATGTTTGATAAAAAATCAAGCTATATTCAAATAATTTGAACTACAAAAACTATATTTTCCAAAAACCAACTTCTAAAGGAAAATATAAATTTTTTATAAACTTATGTAAATACAAAAAAAGATATTGAAACACATTGGAAGCATAGTGTGTATGGATAGAATCCAATACACATATAAATGATATATCTATATTTTTGACATTAAATCCAAAAACTCAAAATAAAAACGGTGAAACCGAAACGAAAACTTTTGAACTTGTGTGTGTATACTTGAGCATATCAAAACTAAACTATCTTTACGCAAGATCTAAACCTAAACAAACCTAACCGAAGTCTTCTTGTAGATCTTCTTCTCCATGACGACTCGATCCAAACTTGATCCATGTGAGTTAGATGTGATCTTTGTGGCATGAGCTCTTAAATCAACACTTGTTAGCTTCAACACTTTGACTTGTGAATCCTTTGTTGAAGCCAAACATCTACTAAGATCTTGATCAATATCTGAAGCTTAATAAACATAGGATCATTATTAAACCAAACTTCTTAAGTCAGTCATCATCAAAACTAAGGTGAAGGGTCTTTGGGCTAACAATTTCTTCCTTTCTGATGATGACAAAACTTGTGAGATTATATATGCATTGATTAAGGATAAGCTTCCTGGAAGCTCCCTCTTAATTCATGCATAGCAAAACAAAAAAGATATGCAATGAAGTACACAAACAAAAATACATATATATGCATAAATATAAATAAGCATGCATATATAAACAAACATTTGCATAAATAAAAACAACATGCACATATAAACTCTCAATTCTTCTCCCCTTTTTGTCAATCCATCAATAAAGGGGTGAAAGAAAACAAACAAATTATATGTATATGCAATATACATTCATGAAGAGGAGAGACGTCAAGTTAGCTCCTCCTGCATACATGCATTACATGAAGAAAGAGATGACTAAATACTAACTCATATAAGCATAATGTATAATGTATAAAAATAGATGTTAAACTCCCCTATACACATGTACTATATAAAAAAAAAAAAGATGTCAAGCTCTTCTTTATATACCACACTCAGCATGAATCTATACATAGAGGAGATGTTAAGCTCTCCTTGCAAATAAGCAATACAAATCAAAACAAATTTGATATCTAAAAGCTATCAATTTGAAAAAAAAAAAAAACCAATTGATACCAATGAAGAAAAATAATCTTTTACTAATTGATGCCAATAAAAAGAAATGATACTAATTGAAAGTAAAATTTTTAAACCATTTTTTAAGTAAATACTAAAATCATTTTGCAATATAGATACCAATTTGAAAATAATACCAATTGAAGGATATTGATACTAATATTAAAAATGTTAGCATTTTTCAAAATAAAATATTTTTCTTCAAAAAAGTGAGAGTAAGATACCAATTGAAAACAAATACATACCAATTGAAGGTAAGTATAATTGAAAGATAAAACAAGAATAATTCTCCCTCTTTTTGCTATACCAATAAAATCAATGCATAAGCTTGTAAAAATACCAATTATCATTAAGAACATAAATCAAGCTTAGCATGAAAACAATTTGTGCTATAAACATATATATAAATAATGTAAAACTTAGCACAAAAAAACATATATATGTATGTATGATCAATTTAAATACCAATTTGAGATATGATGCATACATATCTAGAAAATATGAGTATACAAAATGATATAGCCAAAGAATCATGTGTATAACTCATATATACCTCCCTTTGAAGGTTGAGGTTTTCAAAAATATAATTTGAGAATATTTAACATAGTTTGAGAACCTATCAATTAAAGAACACAAAACTAGTTTTAAGAAAATTTTAAAAACTAGTATGAAATCTTTCAAATAAGAAATAAAAATATAAATATTTCTCATGAAAAATATGCTAAATACACAATTATTGACCTCAACGAGCTACGAAGCACAAAGATTCACATGAATCAAGATCATGAGTAAACAAATAATATAGAGTGCATAAAGATTATGTAAGAAAACATATACATGATGATAAAACAATGAAGCTCAAAAAAAACCAAATAGAACAAACTTTAAGACATATGTATGTTTTGTCAAAACTAAAGCATACATATTTATCCCAAATATAAATTGAGTCCATAATAGAATATTGCATGGAGGCAAGTGACTCAAGGATAGAACATGTATATCTAATAGTTTTGACTAAATTTACATATACATGAAGCTAAACACATAAACATGTACAAAAATATAGAATACAAGTGTAAATGCAAGAATCATCAAAACTAAGTCATACAAATACGTGTAATGAGCACAAATGAGTAATGAAGTACTCATATAATAATCAAGTATAGCTCACTAATTGTATAAGTATAAATACAAGTTTAATGAAAGTTATATCCAAACATCTAATCAAAACATGAAGCAGAAAACACCAAATCATGATTGAAAAACAAATGAAATCATTAGTGTAAATGCAAGCGCAATTACAACAAGGATATGCATACATAACTAAATAATAGTGAGAACACAAAAATATGAATCTATATAAACACGGGGTGTATCTCAAATACTACCTATGTATATCACAAGTCTAATAAACATTGCATTTAAACATAATGAACATGAAAGCCAATACAATGCTTACAATCAATGAAAAGAAAGCATGTAAATAAAAACAAAGATTTAGAGATAGTTACCAAAACCAATTGAACTAGTTTCTAGGCCTCCAAACCATGGTGGTTCTTTCACCTCATCTCTCTTGAAAGTGATATATCCATAAATATGATCATTTAGCTTGAAACGCATCCACCATCAAGGCACTCATACTCTCACGTCTTGTGAGAGCCCATACTACATCAAGTGAAATAGAGATGAATTTTGGTACCCAAACTTTCTTGGGTCTATAGGGTTAGCACCTTTCCTAACCCAAATATTTTTCTTTGCAAAATTTAAAGCATGTATTCTATCATAAATTTTTTTTGCAAGATGACCCGTACGTTCACAATATGACAAGTGTACACATTAGCATACATGGTGTCATGTGTGTGAACATAAGAAGCATGTGTATGTCGTGATGAATGTGCATAAATATGTGGAGCATGTTTCTTATGAAACATGCATTACAATCTCTATTGGTCTATCGCACATTGGCTCAAAATGGAGCCCAAATAATCTATACTCTTCTTTAACATGCAAATATCATTATCAAAGCTTGAAGAAGATGTGGAGTGATTGTACTCCAAAATTGCATTTTTATCATCACTTTTACACATATATCCTTGACCATTTCTTTATTAATTAATGCTATTAACCCCTTTTTTGATTATGGTATGTAGTTACTTAAATGAGAGGATAAAGATACAAGAAGCTTCATTTTATCTCTAATCCTATCTAAAGTTGGATTTTAAATTAAATTGAATTTAAAGGAGGAAAGGATTATTCTTCATCTCCCAAATTCAAGTTCAAAATCAGAAAATAAAGTCCTTGAAGATGAATGAGATAAAGCTAATGAAAAACACCTAGAGGGGGGGTGAATAGGTGTAAGTGCTAATCTAATAAACTAAATGCAAACTAAGTGCGCTAAATGCGGAAGCTAATGCAAATTATGCACAAACTAATACAATACAACAAGTGTAGCCGAATTCCCTTGCGAGGCTCTGGACTAACTCCCCTTGATTCCCTTGAAATGGGTGAGGTGCTATGTGAAGCTCTTGTTGGATGAGTATAAGTTAGGCACACACACACAAGCAATCCAAGCAATATAAAATACACACAATCAAGCCAAGCATATAAGAATGAATAGCAATATGAAGTATGCACAACACAAGCAAATATGATATGATATGAATATGATGCTTTGCACAAATATAAGAGAGAGAGTTAGAGAGACAATGGATCAATACGCAAACACCAAGATTTGTTTCGAGGTTCGAGCACCTTGCTCTACATCCCCGCCTACACCACCGTGTAGGATTTCCACTATCTCAACTCCCACCGAGGGAACCTCTACCGAAGAGGATTTCTTACAACTCTAGGAGTACCAAACTCCTCTCTCAACAACAACCTCCTCACAACCGAGGGGTTAGGCCCGTAGCCAATACAACAACCAATCCACACACCTCTACCGAAGAGGCTCACAACCAAACTCCACCTCTACCGAAGAGGGAGCAAACCAATACCACTCCGATCACCTCTACCGAAGAGGGATACAACAAATAAAGGAGGGTTTACAACAAGTGGTTCAAAAACCACAAACTCTCTTTTTCTTTCTTTTTCCACAAAAACAAAGATCCTAATAGTTTAGGATAGAAGATAGCTCAAGTGTGGAAAACAAGTGTTTTTGGAAACAAGCAACAAAGAAAAATCTTTGGGAAAATACTTGCAATATGATAGAATTGAAGATCTAAGCAAAAATCCCAAAAACCTATTTTCTTTGATTTTCCAAAAAACCAAAACAATAAAGATGAGAAGTTTTTGCACTTAAAACTCTTTTGAAAACTCTTTTAAACACTTCAGAAAACTGAAAATTTTTCTCTTAGAAAACTTGGCTAAAATCCCCAAAGAGATGGGGTTTATATAGCCCCTATACAAAACTAACCGTTAGGCTGATGTGGCAGCCTGACAGACTGCCGGTCGACCGGTCCGGTCGACCGCCAACGGTCAAAAATGTGACCGTTGGGCAATAGCGGTCGACCGGCCCGGTCGACCGAAAAAACCCGAGAGCAGAGCTCTCAACTCGGTCGACCGGCCCGGTCGACCGTCCCAGAGACTCCAAAACGTGCACAGACTTGTGCACATCGATCGACCGTCCCGGTCGACCGGCCTATGGTGCGGTCGACCGGTCCGGTCGACCGACTTGGCCTGTCAGCCAGTCCTCAGTTCTGCACATATACGGGATTTGAAAATAGGTCTTTTCACTCAATAAAAATCCCATAAATTCACAGTAAATCTAAAAAATAGTTTTAATCACAATAAAAACTGTTTTTCTAAAAATATGTTTTTCTAAAACTTGTTTTATCATTTTACTTTGATAACCAAACTTGTGATAAAAATTTCAAGACATATATCAATCATATCAATTCATTTTTGTGTCTTGCCAATTTTATCAAAAACAAAACTTGTATTTTATCAAACTAGAATTTTCTAAAACATGAATAGGATAGTCAAAATAAGTTTGTCTAGCAAGTTTAAAGCATGTATGTAATATACATAGGTATAAGGTAAACTTGTTTTGATCTATTATTCATGAAAACCAAAAACCAAATCATGAAACGTGTGTGTTTTGTGCACTTGAGCATATCAACTAAACTAAGCTTTACAAATATGGATCTAAAACACAAACTCTAAACTAGATACCTAAGTCTTCTTGACGATCTTCATCTTCAAGTAGACTTGCTCCAAAACTCCATCCATGGGCTAGACAAAGTGTGAACTTGAAGCTTTGGCCCTGGAATCACCATGAATAGCTTCTAAACTCCTTGTTGAAGCTAATCACCAACTAATATCCTGTTAATGATCTGAAACTTAGAAACACAAGAATATTAGTAAACATAACTACATGAGTTGATCATCATCAAAACTAGAGTGGAAAGCCATTGGGCCAACAGCTAATTTTATAAGGAATAAGGAGGATAATTCAAATTAAATGGAGTTCAAAATCAATTCAGACTCGAATTCAGACTATACACGTTTTAGTATTCAGATCATAAAATTTGCTACAGATATTCAAATCCGATGATTCAAAATGCTACAAAAAGAAGACTTGAAGGACTACAATTCTTTTGTTTATCACACTGTCAACTTCAGCGTCTGATGAGTCATATTTAGCAAACAACACGCCGACTTGCTGCAGGATTGAATTCCCTATTGAATTAGAAAACCTTCTAATTTGTATCCTATTGTGATTAGATTTTAGACCTATTTAAAGAGCTAAAATCTCTCATTATCAAACATCAGAGATCATAATTTAGGAGTTTTCTTTTCTCTTTCAAATTTCTTTTGTAATTTTTAGATTCTATTTCTACTTCTAATTCAAGATTTGTGAGAAGAAGAAGCCATTGTAATTCGAGGTGACAGATCAATACAAGGTGCTTTCATCATTTTCATATCTTTTTTGTTATTTACTTTTTTTTTGCTTTTTCTTATTTTTTTATCTCTTACTTTCTTTTGCTTATCATGTTTACCATAAGTAGCTAGATTTTTCTCATGACTTGTTAAGACATCACCACCATCACATCTAATGTCTAGTAGATAACCAGATTAAATCATATGCATGCCCACTCTAATTTTTATTCTTGAAGACTCATTAGGATAAGCAACTAGGTCAAATATTTGCTTATACTTCTTAACTATTTTTTCTTAATCTATGCTTGATGAAAATCTTGATATTTTAATGTTAAACTTTGATTAGTGTTATTTCAAATAGGGATAAAATTTGCTAAATACTTTCTAATGATTTTTTCTTACTTTATACTTGATTAACAACCTTGATATTGTAACGTTAAAACTTGGATGATGTTATTTCAAATCATAACCTAGTTTCTATCCTATGTATCTTACTTTATTTTATGGTAGAATATCATGTTTGGAATTTGAAGTGAAGTAATTATCTATCTAGCATTAGCATGTATGGTGATTAATTATTAGTAAGCTGTGATCCTTTTTTTAAATTAATTCTTTATCCACATACAATTCATCTTTTCTTTTTCACGTTCTTTAAACAGAGAAGATAATAGGAAGATAATATTACCGAAAAGCTACCATCGCATCTCTCCCTGAGATTCGACCGTTTTAGCTCTTACTACAGCGGTTAAATTGTAAAGATTCAGAGTTAAAACTAATCACAAACACTTTTCATATTATCTGTACTCTGTTTGTGCAATCATGGAACATGCAAGTGAAGCATGACAAACATGAAAATCAAAATCATTTTTCATTGAAATATTCTCTAAAGAAATAAAATCAAAAAGACCAAGTTTTAAATCCCCTTGGCTGTGCTGATCTGGCTTCAGCCGGTCGACCGGACGGTCGACCGACGTGCACAGACGTGCACGCCAGTTCTGGCAGGAAGGCCGGCCGACCGACCCGGTCGACCGTCCAGAGAGCTCTGCTCTCTGGAAAGGCCCCGGCCGACCGAGCGGTCGACCGGACAGAGAGCTTGCTCTCTGTATCCTGTCTCGGTCGACCGACCGGTCGACCGTTAGCACAACGGTCTGAAATATGACCGTTGGCCGGCCGACCGGACGGCCGACCGACAGGCCTGACAGACCCCAACGGCTAGTTTTTCTAGCCCTATAAATTTGGGGGTTGGGCATTATTTTTCTCAAAGATTTTCAAGTGGATTTTTCACCAGTTTTCCCAACTCTTTTAAGAGGTTTTCTCCACTTGTTTTAGAGCAAATATTCCAATCAAAAGGAGAGTTTATCAAGAGTGTAAAAGAGATTTTTTCTTTGAGTTTCCTCCACCATTCTCATCTTTGTTTTCTCACACAACACTTGAGCTATCCATTGCTATATCTACCCTATAGGGAGTTTGTTGTGAGAGGATTTTAGGTGATCAAGAGTTATGATCACCAAAGTTCTACTTTGTTCCTTTGAGGAGGCGGACGGTTGTGTTCGCATTATTTCGGGTCCCAGTGGGGACTCGGTGGTTTAGAGTTCGTGTGTGAACTCTTTGTTTGAGATGCGGCCTCGGCGAGCTTGTGGGGCTTGCGGTGTGTACGGACTAGGGAGTCCGAGAGTTGTAGGTGTTGCGGCACCGAGTGATCCGGTGGGATCGATTATAGTGGAAATCCTTCGTGTGTCGAAGGCGGGGATGTAGAGCAAGTGTGCTCGAACCTCGAAACAAATCCATTGTGTTTGCGATTGCTCACTCTCCCTCTCTTTGTCTCTTATTTATATCTTGCATTCTTTTATTGTGTTTATCTTTATATGCATGATATACTTGTGTGCTTAATTGATATATATGCTTGGGTTGTTTGCTAACACTTGTATTTAATCAAGAGAGCCAACGCGGCACCTCAACCCTTATCAAGGGGAATCTAGAGGAGTTAGTCCAGAGCCCTTCACGGGAAATTCGGCTACACTCTTGTGTTATACGTGGTGTTTAGTTTAAGAGTTTAGTTTAGGTCATAATAGTTTTTACTTCCGCATTATTTGGCATTTAGTGACCATTAGATTAGCTATCACCTATTCCCCCCCTCTAGGTGATCTTACAGAACTGAGTATGAATCTTGGAAATATTGTGGATAAGGTGGAGAAGGAGGACAAGTTGGTTGAAAATTAGACTCGGGGGAGGTGAATCCCCCCTGACTCTGTGAAGAGTTGAAATCATTATGGAAATTATAGTTATTAGATTGGGGGCATGTGTTATATTGATTCGGATAAGACCAATTCGGCACACTAGGTTGGTTAAAGTTATGATATGCCAGGTTGGTAATATCCGAAAATGAAGTCGGTGTGTAATATGGATTATTATTGAAGTTGAAAAAATTATTATTATAAGCCATATCATACAATAGAATACAAAGAAAGAAAAACAAACAAACAAGCAAACAAAAAAAAAGAAAAAATTCTAACCTAAGTTAGGGTAGACCTATGACCTAGACGACTCCTAACTGGTTAGACCGTCCACAGGAGGTATAATGCAGACTTTGACCACAAGCTAATCAGTCAGGTCAGGGCAAGATTGGTGGGAGGTTTTTCGTCAAAGACGTTCCTTAATTAAATAACCACCAATCTTCGGGCTTTCGGCCCTTAATCCCTTTCCTAGACACTGATTTTACAGGAGTCAAATTCCGACACCTTTCCCCCTTAGGATAATCTCCTAATTAAGTCCGAGATGTCCCTAGGGCCAACGTCTACTCATTTTTAGTTAGGCTCGGGTTAGTAAGTGCTTGGAATCTGATTTTGGGCCAAGGAAGGGTGATTAAATCCCCACCTTATCTTGTTAATGGGTGGTGCCCTTAATATTAGTTTGTGCAAGTGTACAAGATATGTAAATAAGATTCACTCAAAGTGACGTAAATCAACCAAGAGATGAGTCCTATTCTACATGCAATGCGAACGTATCTTGCTCCAGCACTCTTCAACAGTAAAAATAAAGGAATTGAAAAGATACGTGCCTAAAAATGCAAACGTCTAATCAATTTTTTATCTTTGTCAACAAGTATTTTACTGTTGGTTTATTAGCAGGCTTTTGGTGATGGCATATAAGAAAAAACAAATTGCAGAAAACTAGAATTTTGCAAGTCAAGCAGCCCTGCAAAAAAACAACGTTAGTAGTCAACTCCTTTTTGCCGCGTATCCGCGGCTTTGGCCGAGAAAACGCGGCAAATCAGAGGGCACTTGGTCTCTGCTTTCTAGAGCAGAGGCCCAAGACCACTTATATGTTACTGCAATCTTATTTCCTGCTTTGCTTGCCCTATAACCTGCAATAGAGAAGAAAGTTCATTTTAGTTCTAAAAAATTTTCAATAAAAATCAGATTTCAATAAAAACGTTACCCTCCCCGGCAACGGCGCCAAAAATTTGATTGAAGCTTTACCTGCACACAAAATACAGAATTTTAGATTTAGAATGAAGATGTGCAAGTGCTCAATTCTTACCGCTATAGCAAGTGGCTATGCGGGTCGTGATCCACAAGGAGGGTTTGCGATGGAAGCGTTCAAGGTTCTGTATTGAAATCTTTATGAAAACAAAACGAAAGTTCTTCTTTGTTTCAGAAATAAAAATTAAAGAAGAGTTAAAGGTTAAAGTTAAAAAGAAAGCGATAGATGAAGAAGGTGGAGAATCAGAAAGCGACTATGTACAAATGAGTTGGAAAAGAAATAATAAAAGATTTGGGAGATGTGGTGATCTATACTAAAGAAATAAAAGAAAAGAAAGAAGGTTGAAGAAATACTTACCTAATTTGATTGATGACTTACTTGGAAACCTTTGCATGTTCTACCTTACTTTGGAGGCGTTCAACGCATAGGTCATAAGATCGAGCTCAGTCCCTGTTCGCATTATATCATCAAGCCTTGCAAGAATGAAGTGATACGGATCTTGAGGAGGAGAACGTCTTCATGAAGTATCGTTGGCACTCACAAAGGCTTTTGTATACTTATACTTCTGGATTCACTTGCAAGCCCATCACAAACAAAAGAGGTAAAGTAGAAAGAGGAAGAAGAAGACAAAAGAAAATACGAACATAAACAAATTACCTTTTATTGCTTGAAACGATGGAAGAAAGGAGGAGGGTACATCGGTGTCACTCTCAACATAAGCCTCTCTCTCTTACTTACATGAATCTTCATCTAACCTAAGCTTACATACAAATTACATAAAAAGAAAAGAAAAACCTAAACTACAAAGAATGAAAACTAGGCTAAATCCTATCTCTGCATGGTCGTCCCCTTTTCAGTGCAAATACTGGCCTTTTATAGGCAAAACCCCAACGTGCAGGATCCCGGGGAGATCGGGGGAGCAAACGCTCCCCCTAACTCCCCAACCAAGCCGCGGAAACGCGGCCTTGGCCGCGTTTTCGCGGCCAGGGTGTGACCAGGTGGCCACACCCTATGGTGGGTCTCCCCGGGTTCGAGTTCTGGTTTTATCTTGGGTTGAATTTTCAGTTCAGCTCCGAGATTTTGAAGAAATGGCCGTTGATCTTTGTTTTAACCGATTGATTCTGAGAGGATTCTTCTCAACCGGTTTCAACCTCTTGATTTTGCCCTGATTCAGTGAGCTCGAATTAATTCTGATTTAATTCAGAATTTTGGTGGGCTTTTGGGTCATTTCTCTTCATCTCCTTAAGGAATGAGCCTGCAAATAAATTAAACAATTAATTAGGACAATGCAAAGTTTTATTCTATAATAAGTATGGAAATATGATATTAAATATGCAACATTAGCGACCAATCAGTTGCCGGGGAGGGACGGTAAGTTACTCTCTTTAAAGTTTACATTTTTGGTTAACCTTCTTCTTTGTTTTTAGTGTACAGATTTAACAACAAGGAATATCTGTTGCAGTGGACATCCAGAAGCCCTTAGATTTGCTACATTCATGTGGCAAACTGAGTGAACTACTAACATTTCTGTAGGTTGGCTGAATTGCGTAGTTTAAATATCTGTAGCATTTATTTCCTTATTTGACTCACTGTATATATATTTCTAACACAACGGTAAAAAGTTGATTGTAAATGCTAAAAAATGATTTACACTTTGCATTTAAGCACGTGTCTATTTCATTACATTTTCTATTTACTGTTGAAGAGTGCTGGAGCCAAGCTATGTGTGCATAGCATTTAGTATAAGGTTCATTCTTGTATGAAATATTGCTTGAGTGTTACTTTTTTCTATATACTTGTACACTGCACTAAATTGATTTAAGAGCTTGTCCTATAAACAAGATAAGGTGGGGACGTCATTACCCTCCCTTAGCCCACAAACAATCTCCCCACTCACTAACCCAAACTTAATTAAAAATGAGTAGACGTTGGCCCCAGGGACATCTCGGACTCAATTAGGAGATTATCCTAACGGGAAAAGGTGTTGGAATTTGACTCCTGCCAAATCAGTGTCTAGGAAGGGGATTAAGGGCCGAAAACCCGAAGGTTGGTGGTTACTTAATTAAGGAACGTCTTTGACGGATAACCTCCCACCAATCTTGCTCTGACCTGGCTGATTAGCTTGTGGTCAAAGTCTGCATTATACCTCCCGTGGACAGTCTAACCAGTTAGGAGTCGTCTAGGTCATAGGTTTACCCTAACTTAGGTTAGAATTTTTTCTTTTTTGTTTGCTTATTTGTTTGTTTTTCTTTGTTTGTGTTTAATATTTATTGTGTGATATGGCTTATAACAATAATTTTTTCAATTTTAATGGTAATCCATATTACACTCAAACCTCTTTTTCGGATATTACCAACCCGGCATATCATAACTTTAACCAACCTAGTGTGCCGGATTGGTCTTATCCGAATCAATATAACCCATGCCCCCAATCTTATAACCATAGTTTTCAGAATAATTTCAACTCTTCACAGAGTCAATGGGGTTCAACTCCCTTTCAACCAACTTGTCCTCCTTATTCACCTTGTCCACAATATTTTTAAGATTCATACTCAGTTCACCAGTCCAAAATAGAAAACCATCAATTTTGAAAATGAGTATGCGTGAGTCCAAACAACAATCACAAAATCTGATGGACTCACAATTTTACCACCAATTCCAAAACAACACTTCATCTTTTCAAGACCAATCGCAACAAAACGATGAACCTATCAACTATGAAAAGATGCTTGAAGCCATGACTCAGGCTCAAAACGCTCGTAATCATGACATAGATATGATGGTCCAAACTCTACGTTCTCACCGTTTGGCCAGTTCTGATGTCGCTAATCATTCCGTTAGAGCCGAAGAGTCATATTGTTTTGGAAAATAAGGTTCCATTTCAGCACAATCATATGAACTTGCCCAAACTCCAAATTTTGAAAGAGACATTGACAGTTTGGCAAGTTATCCTTTTCCTAAAATTGAACTTGAGAATGAATATGACATAAACCTCAACTTAGTGATTCACTTCTACTTCCTAATTCAATTTGACTCCGGTGTCTTCACCTGATTTCAATCTTTTTCTTGAGTCAATATTGGATCCTATGCCAATTCATAATGAAATTGAATCGCCATTATTAATAGACCAAAAGTCACCATTATTAATAGCATTGAGTTCTCATGTTTCCTCCATATTTGATTCCTCCTCTTCTTCTCTCGTTTCTATTATCCTTTCTTTTAATTTTGAAATAGTGGGGGATGTTAGTATTTGAGAGTATTTCAAAATTAAGCAAGTTCTTTTAGTCCCACATTGGATAGGAAAAGAACTCTTTAGTGTTTATATATGGAGTCTCTTTCATGATGGGTTGTGTAGGTTAGAAACTAGGGGGTGCTCGCGCGCACACAAGTCCTTTGAGGCCCAGTGAAGGAAATTTTAGTTACCTTGTCCGGAAAACCTTAATTGCGCATGTGCACCCGCATCGCACGCGCAGGGGGGTGCAAATCCAAATTTCAGAGCCTCGCGGGTGTGCCCGAATAGGCGAAGTTTTGCCAATTTTATTTTTGGATTTAAAATTAAAATAAAATCTTTTTAAATCCTGTCATAATATTTGGGCCAGAGATAACTGTAGAGATTCGTATCTTTACGTGTCTTGTCATATGAGAGTTAGCCGTTGAGAGCTCTCTACCCAAGTTCTGCAGTGAGACTTTCCAAAGCAATATTGTTCCTCTGAAGAAGGAAAGATTTCTTCCTCTGTCCAAGGAATGTTTTCTCTGCCCAAAGATTTTCTAATGATGATAAACTCTCTTTATAAAGGATCTATTCCCGGCTCTCAATAACACAACTCAACCATCTTCTTCCTCCTCTGAAATCTTTTTAAAATCTTCAGTTCTTCCCTGGATCTATGGAGGAAAGAAAACCGAGCTGTTCGAGGGCTTGTGCATTGCGAGTGCACGCTTGCAGGAGCGATAGTTGAATCCTGGAGGGTAGGCCGTCATCAACCTGCTGCACCGAGATACTTTTTTAGAGGGGCGCGATCTGCTCTTAAGGACAGTGCTCCGCACGCCTCAATCAAAATAGAGAAGTAACTTCCTTCTTGAAAGTTTAATTTAAATAGCTTAACAGTATTTCGTACATTATTTTCCAACATAGCTAACTTTTTGATGGACGCCCTGTTCAAGCTTACGTCCCAAAAATTTGAGAAGTAACTGCAAGCCATCCAAGGGCTGCAGTGCCGTTCTGCTCTCCTGATCTGCTGCTGCTGCTACTGCTGCAGGTGGTGCTTTTGGGGGCAGCAGCAGCAATGGGCAGTATAAATGGCTCAACGGGCCAAAAGCTTTGGAGGTGCAATTTACCCCAAAAAGATGCCTCAAATTGTGTTCACTCGATGAAGGGAATGTGAGTGTGTGACCGTTAAGGAACTGGAGTCTTGGGATTCTATGTATAATTACATGCAATAGTATTTAATTGTTCCTGATTCTTTCACCTATAATTCCCTGTATCTAGATTAATTGATTTAATCGATTAATGAATTGAAATGCGTTCTACTTATGAATTTAATGAAGGAAAAAGAGTTGACAAATGATGAAGGGATAGAAGTGTACACGGGGATTTGAAGAGGGAAGGGATGTTGCTTAACGGACCAGTGCCCTGTTCCACGCATGGGGCGGCCCAAGTACTCTTACCTTGAAATAATAATAAATAATATCATTAATTCAATAATTCAAGCACTATCTACTATTTATGTGTACTCCATTCTCCCGCAGTTGCAGAATCGGAATCAATTACGGGTGTGTTTGGTTGCAAGGAAGTGGGCGGAAGTAAGAAAATGGAGAAGTATAATTGCTCACTTTCCTATCTATCCAAACACCAGAAAAGGAAAATAAGAAAATCCTTTTCCTTTTCTCTTTTCTCTTTTACACAATCATTTCCTCACTTCCACAGTGCTACAGTTAATTTTGTGATGATGTAAATCTCATTTGTAATAAGTTGTAGCACAAAATAGTTAATTTTTTATCATGTAAATCTCACTTGCATTTTAATTACAGTCTATTTTTTATTTTTCATAATTAATTTTTATTTTAATATTATTTTACGGTCAACTTTGTGGTCAACTTTTCCAATTCCACTTTCACATTACCATCCAAACACCGGAAAAAATAAAACATTTTTCAAACCACACTTCCCAACAACATCCAAACACCAGAAAACTTACTAACCAATTCCCAAGTTCTAAAGGGAATTATTACCACTTCCTCACTTCCACCCTTAACCAAACAGGCCCGTACACAATACTTTCCATTCATTGGAAAGCAGTCACTAGACCCCAGAGGATTTTGCCGGTGTGGTTTATGCTCATAACAAACATCTCGTCCAGATCTGGGATTTGATACTGGTGGCCACCTTTGTTACTATCGAGGGACGGGAATTAGTTCCTGAGCGAGTATGTGCTCGGGAAGCTGAATCTGACTTCCAGCTTCCTCGTCTCGCTCACGTGCACCCAAAATCAATCAAGCACAGAGCCCATGTTCACTTTACTGCTAATTGTGGTCAACATCATGCAAATTGTGACATAAAATCAGTCAGTTGACCCAAAGAAAAGTGTAGACCTTTACTGCATGAAGCAGGGTTCGAAGTATCGGCTGACTCATATCCGACTCGATTGATACCGATATGAGTCCGAAATATGAGTCGAAAGATCCTTCATTTTTCGACTGACTCGGAGCCGACTAGACATCGACTCGGTCGAGTCCCGCTACAACTCGGGTTTGACTCGGCCGATTCGACCGAGTCGTGGCTGAATGGGCCCTGAGTCAAAATCATTGTTAACCCATGAGCCTCATCGTCTTTTCCGCAAGTAAAAGGGGAGAAAGGGGGGAAAATCCAGGTCTTACCATTCTTCTTTCGTGTCGCCCGTGAGCCCTCGTCGGCGGCGATCTCGTCTTCCCCACCTCTCTTGCTTCACCACAGCCGCTAGTGTTCACCTCATGTCTCTCTCTTCCAGTCCCTCCCCCTCCCCGCCTCTCCCTCTATCTCGATATCTCTCCCTCTGTCCCTCTGCCTTTCTCCCCCTCCATCTCCTTTAATCTCTCTCTCTCTCTCTCACTCAATCTTCCTCTTTATATATTTAATATAAATTAAATATTTATTTTACTTTAATATTATAATATAAATATAAAGTAGATATTTAATTTAATATAAAGTTGATTCAATATAAAGTAGGTATTTACTTAATTTAATATAAAGTTAATTTAATTTAAAGGCATCGATATAAGTTTGAATTGTAATTTATTTTAAAGATATATATTTAAAATTTATAAATCTGATTTTTAAGATTTAATATATAGATTTTATTTTTAAATAAATCCGAGTTTTAAATTTAACGAGATATATGATTTAATTTAGTTTGATTTAAGTATAAATACAGGAGATTAAAACGTATAGTTTGATTTAAGTAATTTTTAAATAGATCTCTCTAATTATAAAAGAATTATTATGCATATATTTTGATTTGTTTCTATCGATAACATGTGTATTTATGTTTTTACTTTAAGTTTAATGCGCTATGTGATATATTTTGAAAATGTGATGCGTGAATATTGATGTTTACAATTTTTTAAAGATTTTTCACGTTTTTTTTAAAAAAAAATGACCTAATATTTTGCGTGTATCATTCGAGACCGACCTACCTCATTGTTTGTCAAGTCGGTGATCCATATCGTGGCCTTGGAGACTGACATAAAAAGTTTTAAGGTTAATGGGAAAGCTTTTCGCGATCAATTTCGTAGAACGCGCCAGCCGCTGGTTCTTCTGAATTTTGAACAAAACATTTTTAGTGAAAAAAAAAAAAAAAAAACAAAGGGCAGACCTAAAAGAAAAGAAACAGAGCCATCTGACTTTATAAGGATGCCTTTTTATTAATTCCGCGCTGTGTAAACAGTATAGGGGCAGTGTGGGAAGAAAAAAATATGGGGAACAGTTTAAGAATAAGTGGAGAGGCGGGGACTGTTCCATTGCTGCAGGGCGCAGGTTGTGGTGACGCACTGCACAGAAGTTGTCTGCTCGCAACCGACCTACGATGTTCTTTGGAAATTGACTCCTCCTTTTCGAATAATAGTATTTTACTTGATAATTCAAATCATTTCTTATATATAATTTAAACAGTAATAAAGAAAACAAAACACTTTTTATGTCCCAAATAACAAATAAATGAAAATTATAATAACAGCAATATCCATCATAAATCATTTCCTCAACCTATCAGAAAATAAAATTCTAACTTACTCTCATGAAAAGGAAAATAATTTCTCGATTAAATGAAGAATAATTAGTTCTCGCTAGGATGCAGCAGTGATTCAGGAAAATCATTTCTATCAAGTATTTAATCAAAGAAAAAATTAATTTGGGAAAATGGGGGCTCAAATAAAGAGCCGTCAGATCCTTACTTCCATTCATGTGTGATTAGCCAAACGGAATATAAGGAGAGGGGGAAAAAAACAAAAAAAAAATTTTTTTTTTTCTGGGTTGGTGGGGGGGGGGGGACCACACCATCGTAACGCATTTTGCTTTGGGCTACCAGATCACCGATGCCAGCTTTGTCCCCATCTTATCTCCTTTCAGGTTTTCGGAGCTACTAGTAAAACCAGCAAACATCTTTGACGTAAATTTCACAAAAGTATCATGAAATTTGTGTCACGTTTCAAAAAAAATAATCAAAGTTTCAAAATTTTCATCTTACTAATCAAATTTTTAAACATTAACGTTTTGAAAATTTACCAATACTAAATATTAGTAAAAAAAAATATTAGTGAAATCTAATATAATATTAAATAATAACTATTTCCTAATTTTTAAAATCATTAAATTTAAATTGATTAACCAATTAACAAATTAAATAATCAAAATTTTGCAAATGCTAGTAGGTATTGCTACCACATGCAAGGGAGATGTGAGGCCCACAAGATTTTACAAAATGATTTTACAAATTAACTTTGCATTTTGCATGAAAGCTAAATAAAAAAATGTGTGTAAGTTGCAAAATATTTTACAACTTACAATTTTGCAAGCCGCTAAGCAGCTCCTTAGTTGCGAAAACAGGTTGGGCAGATTCAAATTGTTGGCCCAAAGGTCCATCACTCTAGTTTTGATAATGATTAACTCATGTAGTTATAGTACTAATGATCTTGTGTTTATATAGTTTCAGATATTTAATCAAGATCTTAGTCGGTATTTAGCTTCAACAAAAGATTCAAAGTCAAGTTTTGAAGCTAGCACGTGTTGATTTAAGAGCTCGCGCATCAAGATCACGTCATGTACTCAAGAGGAGTGTAATTCATTGGATCAAGATTTGGACCAAGTCAGGAAGGTAAAGAAGATGTTCGTGAAGATTTGTGCCATGTTTGTAAGAGTTAAGATTTTGTTTTTAGATAAAACATAAATGATAGATTAGTTGTGGATTGATCAAGCTCATACACACACAAAAAATTTACACAGTGCTTTCATATGAATAGTTTTGATTATAGAATATACCGTTTTGGTTTTGAGCTTCGAAGTATACATCCTTATGTTTCATGATTAGATTATATCAAAACAAGTTTATATGGTTTATATGTTTTTGGATCTCATCCATACACATTGTTGGTTCAAATGTTTAGAAAAACTTATTTGATGTTTCTATATCCATATGTTTGAGTTTTGTATTTATCAAACTTATTTTAGAGCTTATTGTCAAAACATAGATATTTTATCTTATATGTGCATTGGATCATATCCATACACACTAAGCTTCAAAAGTATTTAAAATATCTTATTTTTGTATTTGAAGAAGTTTTGGAAAAATTATTTTTCTAATTGAAGATTGATTTTGAAAAATACGAATTTTTGTTTAAGACTAAATTTCTATATCAGAAAAATGGTTCAAAATATTTGTAATATGTGTTAATTTTTGATCACACATATTTGTACTTCAAAGTATTCTAATGAACTTATTTTTGTACATTTTATGTGATTTTATAGATTTTATAAGAGTTTATAAGACCAAGATTTAATCCCCAAAATATCTGACCTGGCCTTCTGGCGGTCGACCGGACGGTCGACCGATGTGCACAGATACGTGCACGGGCCTTGGCTTGAGGGCCGGTCGACCGGGCGATCGACCAATCTAGAGAGTTCATTCTCTGGATCTGGCCCGGTCGACCGGGCAGTCGATCGGCCAGAGAGCTTTGCTCTCTGGATCTTGCCTGGTCGACCGGTCGGTCGACCAACAGGTCATGACCATGGTGCGGCCGACCTTGCGGTCGACCGGCAGCTCCAACAGTAAAAAATATGACCGTTGGCCAGTCGACAGGCCGGTCAACCGACAGGTCATCTGGCCTGCAGATTTGACCCCAATGGCTATATTTCTGAACTCTATTTAAGGGGGCTGTTTTGGCTGGTTTTAGACAAGATTTGAAGAGGGTTGTAGAGCCAGTTTTTCCCATCTCTCTTAGGGTTTTTCTCCACTTGTTTTAGAGCTAAAATTTCTATATCAACAGGAGAGTTTTCAAGAGTGTTTTCAAAAGAGATTTCTTGAGTTTTCCACCACAACTCTATCTTGTTTTTCTCACATAAACTTGAGCTTTCCATTGCTATATCAATCCTATAGGAAGTTTGTTGTGAGAGTTATTTTTTGATCAAGAGAAGTGATCACAAGATTTCATTCTTGTATTGTGATGAGTTGTAAAGGTTGTGGCCTCGGTGAAAAGAGCTTTCTGGTGATCAAGTGAAGTGATCATCAAGCGTTCCAACTTGTGGTTGGAGGAGTTATAAGAGGTACGACCGCAGCAAGCTAGTGTGCTTGCGTGTGTTTTTCTTGCGAGAACAAGTGAGGGACTTGCGGGTCCAAGAGCTCCAGTGTGAACTCGTTGAAGGTGTTGCAGCACCGAATGATCTTGCGGGATCGATTCTAGTGGAAATCCTTCATAGTGTTGAAGGCGGGGACGTAGAGCAAGGGTGCTCGAACCTCAAAACAATTCTCCCGTGTTTGCGATTACTTTCTCTCTCACTTGTGTTTATATATTTTGCATGCTTATATTATTTTTATCTCTTTATGTGCTCGATATACTTGTGCTTAATTGATATATGCTTGAGATTGTTTGCTCACATTTATATTCAACCAAGAGAACCATAGTGGCACCTCAACTCTTAATCTAGAGGAGTCTTGAGGAGATAGTTCAGAGCCCTTCACTGAAAATTCAGCTACACTCTTATTTTATACCTTGTGTGTTAGCTTAATAGCTTTAGTTTGCATAAATAGTTTTTAATTCTGCATCATTTATATTAGATTAGCTTGTAACCTATTCATCCCCCTCTAGGTGTATTTCAATTGGTATCAGAGCTTGGTGCTCTTGATTTGGGTCAACAACCTTGAGTTAAAGATCCTTATTTTAGCTAGTCACAATATTTGTTTACACACACATATGGATTTCATGACACCTCCCATGTTTGATATTCTTAACATCCAAATTTGAAAAGTTAAGATGTTAATGTACCTCAAAGCCCTAAGTATTCATATTTATCTTGCCACTATTAAAAATTCATATTGTTTAAATAGCAAACATCTTGAGGCTAATGTAAAAGCCCTTCATGCTTTTAAATCTACCCTAAATGATGAATATTTATCTAGGGTTGCTAACTTTAATTCGGCTTTTATAGTATGGAACACCCTTGTCTCTCTTGCTGAACAAAAGCAAAACTATATGGGGAGTGATTCGGATGATGGAAGTGTGCCACATGGTCCAAGGAGATGACCCCCTTGAGGTAAATTTCAAATCCAAGTTAGGAGAAGATTTTGACATGCCTTATGATGAGCTTGCATCTTTTTGTCAAAAACTTCTTGAAAAATATGATTTTTAAAAAATTAAAAATGATAAGTTGAAAAAGGAAAACACTTCTTTGTTAAAAGAAAATAATTCTTTAAAAATAAATTTGAATGTGTTTCAAAAGAAAATGAATTTTTGAAAAAGGAGAATATTTCCTTGTCTTCAAAATTAAATGACAATTGTGAAGGAAACAATTCATTGAAAAATAAAATTTTTGGTGGAAAAAGAAAAAGAGATTGTTTGAAAGAAAATAACTCTTTGAAAAGGAAAATTATTTTAAAAGAAAAAGAAAATATTTCTAAAAAGAAAATGATAGTTGATTCTTATTCTTGTCATGTCTCTCATGCTAATAATGTTGCATCCTCTTTTGATAAAAATGAGATTTCATATTTTGAAAAAGAGAATTGATTGTTTAAGCTCAAATTTAAGCAATTGTACATTTAACCATAATAGATTAGAATTCATGTTCGTAAGAAACAAATTTCACATGTTCATGCACAAACCCTATGGCATACTCACGCACACCCTGCTTACACCACTCAAATGCATGCTAGAGTGTACAAATGTACACATTGTGGCCGCAAAGGTCATTTAGCAAAGTTTTGTTTTGATAAAATAAATCATATAAATTTTATGAATAAAAATGTTTGGGCTCCTTATGATGCTAACCCCCGTGGACCCAAAAGGAAATGGGTACCAAAATTTTCACCTCTTGTGTTTGATATAGGTGTGGGCTCTCACATGACGTGAGAGGTATGGTGCCTTGATGGTGGATGCGTTTGAGCTTGATGGATACTATATTAGATGCATCACCTTCAAGGATGTTTGGTGGGAGGACCACCATGGTTTGGAGACCTAGAGATTGGTTTATTAGTTTTAGTAACTATCTCTAAACTCCTATTTTAATTTACATACTTTTGCAATTGATGATTTTTTGGCATGTTTTGGTTTCAATACTCATTATGTTAAATGCAATGTTATTAGACAAGTAATATACATAGATAGTCTTTGAGATATACCCATATTCATATGGATTCACATTTTATGTTCTCACTATTGTTTAACTACTATGTACATACTAGTTCTAAAATACGTGCATTTGGCCTAATGATCATGATTGTTTTATACTTCATGTGGTGAATACTTGTTTAGATGTAGTTTTCGTTAAAACTTGTGTTTACACTTGTACAAGTAGTAAGCTATACTTGATTATTATATGTTTGTATTTCATTTCTCATTTGTACTCATTACATGTACGTGTATAATCTAATTTTGATGATTCTTTCATTTATACTTGTTTTCCCTATTTTTGTGCATATTTTGCTTCATGTGTATGTTATTTTTGTCTAAAACTAATAAATATACATGTATACCCTTGAGTCACTTGCCTTCATGCAAAAGTTTATTATGGACTCGTTTATGTTTGGGATGTGCATGTATACTTTCAGTTTCGATAAAAACATACATATACCTAGAAGCTTGTTTAATTTTTTTTATATAAAATTTTTTTTTTGGTTTTGATGTTTGTTTTGAGCCTTATTGATTTATTTCAAGAATATGCTATTTACATGATTCTTGTGCACTCACATTATTTTTATTTACTCATAATTTTGTTTTCAAGAACTTTATATGAGAGCTTTATAAATCTTGAGTGTCAGTTTTTGTATAATACACATGTTTCATGAGATATATATGATTTAGTTTCATATTTGAAGGATCTTCAACTAGTTATTTCAAAATTTATTTTAAAGTAGTTTTGTATTCTTCAATTGGTAGAGTTTTCAAACATGTTAAATTATTTTCAAATTCTTATTTTTAAAAACCCTACCAATCTAAGGGCGGATGGTTGGGAGACCATGCCTTTTATACCCTTATTGTATGAATAGGGTGGTAGTTATAAGTTATTCACATGATCTTCATGTTATTTCATTTTTGTATACGCATATTTGTTTTCTTATATATGTATGCTTCAAATTTCAATTAGTATTTATTTCAATTGATATTTTCAATTTCAGACATACATATATATGATTTAATTGTGCTTATTTTATAATATTTTTACATTCTTAAAACACAAATTATGTTTATATTAAGCTTGATTTTATTTCAAATATTAATTGATATCTTTACAAGCTTATGCATTAATTTTAATTGAAATTTATTTGGTATCAAAATGTACTTCATGTTTCACCTTCAATTGATATCAAAATCTATTTTTGGTATCTTAAAATGTTTTTTCTACAAGTGGTACCAACTTTTATTTTTGTCAACTACAATTTGATTTCATTGGTATCATAATTCATTTTGTTGACTTCAAGAAATTTCAAAAATTTGTTTTAAAAGATGGTTTTAAAATTTATTGATATGTTTTGTCTATATGCAAGGAGAGCTTAATATCTCCTCTATATATAGATTCATGTTGAGTGTAGTTTACATATTGAGGAGCTTGACCTCTCTTCTTTATATAGTACACGTGTGTAAGGGGAGATTAACATCTCTGCTTATACATTATATATTATGTTTTATGTGGGTTAGGGTCTAGTCATCCCTTGTCCATGTAATGCATGTATGCAGGGGGATAACTTTACGTCTCTCCTCTTCATGAATGTATATCGCATATACATCTTTATTGTTTGATTGTCCTTACCCCTTTGTTGATTAATTGACAAAAAGGGAGAGAAGAATTTAGTGAGTTTATATATACATGCTTAATATTGATATTTATGCATACATATTTATTTAGTTTATGAGTTTTAAGTGAATATCCTTATTGTTTATGCTATGCATGAGTTAAGGGGGAGCTTCTATGAAGCTTATCTTTAATCCATGCATATATAACTCCATGAGTTTTTTCATCATCAAAAAGGGGAGATTGTTGGCCCAATGGCCTATCACTAATGATCTTGTGTTTATATAGTTTCAGATATTTGATCAAGATCTTAGTTGATGTTTAGTTTCAACAAAAGATTCGAAGTCAAGTTTTGAAGCTAGCACGTGTTGATTCAGGAGCTCGCGCATCAAGATCACATCATGTACTCAAGAGGAGTCTAACTCATTGGATGAAGGTTTGGGCCAAGTCAAGAAGGAGAAGAAGATTTTCAAAAGAAAATTTTCGTGAAGACTTGTGTCATATTTGTAAGTGTTAAGATTTTATTTTAGATAAAATGTAAAGGATAGATTAGTTGTGGATTGCTCAAGCTCATATACATACACAAAATTTATATAGTGTTTTCATAAGAATAGTTTTGATTATAGAAAATACTGTTTTGGTTTTGAGCTTCGAAGTATACATCCTTATGTTTCATGATTAGATTTCATCAAAACAAGTTTATATGGTTTATATGTGTTTTGTATTTCATCCATACACATTGTTGATTCAAATATTTAAAAAAACTTACTTGATGTTTTCATATCATATGTTTGAGTTTTGTATTTATCAAAACTTATTTTATAGCTTATTGTCAAAAACATAGATATTTCATCTTATATGTGTATTGGATTATATCCAAACACACTAAGCTTCAAAAGTGTTTAAAATATCTTATTTTTGTATTTGAAGAAGTTTGAAAAAAATTATTTTTCCTATTGAAGATTGATTTTGAAAATACAGATTTTTGTTTAAGGCTAAATTTCTATATCACAAAAATGGTTCAAAATGTTTGTAATTGTGTTGATTTTTGATCACACATATTTGTACTTCAAAGTATTTTAATGAACTTATTTTTGTACATTTTATGTGATTTTATGAGATTTTATAAGAGCTTATAAGACCAAGATTTAATCCCCAAAATATCTAACCTAGCCTTCTGGCGGTCGACCGGGCGGTCGACCGATGTGTAGAGATACGTGCACGGGCCTTGGCTTGAGGGTCAGTTAACCGGGCAATCGACCAATCCAGAGAGTTCACTCTCTAGATAAAACCTTAAATACAATCCCAGAGCTTTGAACATAGACATTTCAACCAGCACGGTTTGCTCTGAACTACGCTCTTTCCAATCTCGAACAAATTTTTGGCGCCGTTGCCGTGGAGGGTAATGGTTTTTACTTGTTTTTTGAACTAAATGAATTTTCTTCTCTGTTGCAGGGTACAGGTTTTGGAAACAAGAAAACAAGAATTGCAAAAACATATAAGTGCTCTCGGGCCTCTGCTCTAGAAAGCAGAGATCAAGTACCCTCAATTCTGCCATGAAAACATGACAATTGCAGCGTTCCCGCGGTATCTTTGAGTTAACTGCTAATGAATTTTTTTACAGGGCTGCTTGCATTGCAAAAAATCTGCTTGCTACAATTATTATTTTTCTTGTATGCCATCACCAGGATTCTACTAATAAACTAACAGTAAAAAGCTTGTTGAAAGTTAAAAATCTGCTTAGACATTTGCGTTCTAGGCACGTGTCTTCACGATTTCTTTACTTTACTATTGAAGAGTGTTGGAGCAAGGTACATGAGCATTGTGTATAGAATAGGACTCACTCTTTGGCTGATTTATCCGCTATGAGTGAATCTTTTTTGATATATTCTGTACACTTGTACAAATTAATTCTAAGGGCAAAACCCAGATAAACAAGATAAGGTGGGGATTTCATCACCCTTCCTTAGACCAAAAATAACTTTCCAATATTCACAATCCCAAACCTAATTTAAAAATTGATAGACGTTGGCTCCTAGGGACATCTGGACTCATTAAAAGATTACCGAGGGTGGAACTTGTTTGAATCATACTCCTTTGAAATCAGTGTCTATGGTTGGGGAATAAGAGGTTAAGTCTCGAAGATACCGTGATTTGACGTAATTAAGGCCCGTTGCTTATGCACGGATACCTCCCACCGTATTTTGTCCCTACCTGGCTGATTAGCTGGTGGTCAGATTCATACAACAACCTCCTTTAAGAAATTGCTAAGTTAGGAGTCATCTAGGTCTAGGTATTCTAGATTAGGCTTGGAAATTATTTTTCTTTTTCTTTTTTGTTATTTTCCTTTTTATGTTTGTTTGTTAGGTGAACGTTGTTTGTAGTTTGCATGCAAGAGTGATCCAGGGATCCAATTATATCAAGGTTAGTTAGGAATACTCCACTTGCACCTGCATCACCTCCTGAGTATAATCCAATCATGGCCAAGCACGTGTCACTTCAGGACAAGTTTTACCCAATTAGAACATCACTTCCCTCCTGCTTTCGATTACCAGAAGCCAACGGTAACAACTTTGAGCTTAAGCCCCAATTTATAAACACCCTTCCTATATTTCATGGCTTGGAGTTCGAGGACGCATATTTCTTCATCTGGGAGTTTAAAGAAGTATGTTTGATGATGTGAATTCCTCAACTGGTAGAAGACACCGTAAGATTGAGATTCATTCCCTTTGTCCTTAAGGAAATAGCCAAGAAGTGGCTGTATAACTTACCAGTCAGTTCGATTTCATCTTGGGATGATTTCGTTAAGGTTTTTCTTAAAAAAATTCTACCCTATCCATAAGACTGCCCTCATCAGGAAGAACATTATGCAATTAAGACAAGAGATCAATGAACCATTCTAAAAATATCTTGAAAGGTTTAAGGATCTTCTAACCCAGTGTCCTCACCATGAAATAGAGAAATGGCGGCAGTGCCAAATTCTCTATGACGGTCTAGACTACAAAACCAAAATGCTCCTTGAGACTATGTGCCAAGGAGATTTCTTAAAGAAGGACGAGGACCAGGGTTGGGATTTATTTAAAGCCTTAGCCGAAAAGATAATTCAGTGGGAATCTTGTCTTGAAAAGACTGACTCCATAACATCCAGAACCGGTATGCATTCCATAGAGTCTTTCATAGCTGTCGAAGCCAAATTTTCACAACTAATGAGGAAACTAGAATTGCTAGAAGTTAGGAAACAGAATTCAGTAAACCAGATCAACCCACCCCAAATGCCAAATCCGGGTTGTACCTACTGCCATGCCTTGACCCACATCTTTGAAGAGTGTCCTGTTTATCAAGCTCAACAAATGTTACCCGATAACATGAATACAGCGTTTACCAGACCAAATTTCAACCCCTACTCCAAGACTTTCAACCCGGGATGGAGAAATCATCCCAACTTTTTATGGAGTCAGTCTGGTCCTGAGCAGCCAAGACAAAACTTTCCCCAACAATTCACTACTCAGAGTCATCAACCCAGTTTTCAACTGAACTACCAACATAATTTTCAGCCAAATTTCCAACAACAACATCATCCAGAAAAAAGATGCCAGATTTGGAGAAAGCCTTGGAAACTCTGTCTAAAACACAAGCTTCAATGATGAACAGTCACAACATGGTTATAAATAGGCTAGAAGTTAAGATTAGTCAACTGGCAAATTCCCTGAATGGAAGACAAAAAGGATCATTACCAAGTCAGCCTTTGCCTAATCCAAAGAATTTCTTTCCTATTCATGAAGCCAAGGACATTACACTTAAATAATGCAATACTGTTCACATTTTAAGGATCTGAAAAGCAAGCAGACAATCAGGTTTCCAATCCCCCAGTGTTCAATCCTCTAATGTGCACACAACAAAAACCTGTTTCAAATGACCCATCATCATCATCAAGTTCACAACCATCCACCTCAAGACCTGAAGAAAAAGAAAAATCAGCTGAGCAAATATACAAGCCTATTGCAGTATTCTCTAATAGGCTAACAAATACCAAAACAAATGCTCAAATGGAAAAGATAAGAGAAATGTTTAATCAAGTATAAATAAATGTGCCACTTCTTGATGCAATCCAACAAGTATCATCTTATGCAAAATTCTTAAAAGACATGTGCAAGAAGAAGAGATAAACAAATGTTCCCAAAAGGGTCTTTCTTGCCACAAACATTAGAAAGTTGCTATTTGGTCCTATTCTTGTGAAGTACAAAGACCCTGGATGTCCAACTATTTTATGTATAATAGGACAAACCACCATCAACCAGGCACTACTTGATTTGGGAGCAAGTATCAACTTGCTTCCCTTTTTAGTATATCAGAACTCAGGTTGGGCGACCTCCGTCCAACACAGGTAACGAAACAATTAACTAATCGTTCAGTGAAAGTTCCCAAGGAAAAATCACTTGTGTCCTTATACAGGTCAGGGAGTTCATCTACCCCGTGAATTTCATTATTTTGGAAACACAACTTGTGATGAATCCCGAAGCCCAGACCCCAGTCATTTTAGGATGACCTTTCCTCGCAACAGCAAATGCTATCATAGATTGTAGGAATAGGTCAATGTGTTTAACGTTTGGAGACATGACTAAGGAGGTAAATGTTTTCCACCTGGAAAAATAACCTTGAGATTTTGATGACCAAATGTTCGAAGTGAACTTGATTGAGGGGTTAACAAGTGAACATGAGGAAGAGTCAGAATATGAGTCTGAATACGAATTCGATTTGGAGTCAGATGACTTCAATTTTGTTCAAATAGTTGACTCCGCGGTAGAATGGGCAACCAATGTAACCTCGATCAACCCTTTTCAGAAAGAATATCCTCAACTAAGAAAATTCCCTCTTCCGAATTGAAAGCTCTTCTCGGTCACCTCAAGTGCAAGTACTTGGGTGAAAAGAAGCTTTCATGGTTATCAGGCTTCTCATTTAACAAAAAAATAAGAAGAGGACCTTCTTGAGGGAAAATAGAGAGGCCATTGGTTAGACCATGGTCAACATCAAGGGAATCAGTCCGTCAATTGTGCAACACAACATCCATCTGATCAAAGAGGCAAAACCAAAACGAGACCCACAACGTAGACTCAACCCCATCGAGGCTATACGCGTAGAAATCCTTAAATTACTAGACAATGAGATAATTTATCCCATATCTGATAGCCAATGGGTGAGTCTTGTCCATGTTGTGCCCAAGAAAGCCGGATTTACTATGATAGAAATGACGAGAAAGAAGTAGTGCAAACTCGTATTCCAACAAAGCTTCGAGTTTGCATTGATTATCACAAGCTGAATTCCGTCACATGTAAATGAGATAATATCATCCAAATTCAAGGGAAAAATAGATTTTTTGAAGACATAACGGTTTCGCTGAGCATAAAAGGATATTTTATTAAATCCAGAATAGAAATTCAAAATCCAGGTGGATAAAAGGATATAGGACAGATGAACGAACCAACGCTCCCAGATCCTAGCCCTACAGCCAGGATATTGACACAGAAACACGGCAACAGCCGCGTTCTCGCATCCTCCTTGTTGATTCTGGGGGAGCGCCATCTCCCCCTATCTCCGTACGCGTCCTATCGTCCCCTTTTATTCCTATAAATACTTGTAGCCTCAAAGGCAGAGAGGGTGTTGGCGCAAAGGCCCATCACTCTAGTTTTGATGATGATCAACTCATGTAGTTATAGTACTAATGATCTTGCATTTAATTAGTCTCAGATTTATGATCAAGATCTTAGTTAGTATTCAGTTTCAACAAAGGATTTAAAGTCAAGTTTTGGAGCTAGCACGGTTTGATTCAAGAGCCTATGCATCAAGACCACATCAAGTACTCAAGAGGAGTCTAGCTCTTTAGATCAAGTTTGGACCAAGTCAAGAAGGAGAAGAACACTTCAAGTGAAGACCTTCAAGATCAAGACTTGAGCCTAGGTTTGTTTTAGTTAAGATTTTATTTTTAGTTAAAATGTAAAGGATAGAATAGTTGGTGGATTGCTCAAGTATACCATATGCACTCACACACAAGATTTATTTGTGTTTTCATAAAAGAGTTTTCACTTTGGAAAAGAGTTTTTATTTTGGAAAAATGGTTTTGGTTAAGAACTATAAACATATTTTAGTGCTTATTGTCAAAAATATAAATATTTCATCATTTATGTCTAGTGGATCATATCCATACACTCTATACTTTAAAAGTGTTTAAAATATCTTATTTTTGTACTTGGAGGAGTTTTGGATAAAAATCTATTTTGGAAAAATACGGTTTTTGTTTTATACCAAAATTTCTAAGTTATAAAAATAGTTCAAAATGTTTGTAACATATCTTGATTTTACTCAAACATGTTTGTATATCAAAGTATAATATTGAACATATTTTTGTAGATTTTTCGTAAATTTATGGGATTTTATTTAAGCTAAAAAGACAACCTTTTTAATCCCTAAACTGTTCTGTCTGGTTTTTGCCGGTCGACCGGACCGGTCGACCGAGCTAGGAGTCGATCGACTGAGTCGGTCGACTGACATGCACAAATGTGCACGCCAGTTCTGGCTAGAGGGCTGGTCGACCGATCTGGTTGACCGCAAAAAGCTTCTGCTCTCTGGAAAGCCTCGGTCGACCGGCGGTCGACCGATAGAGAGTGTCTGCTCTCAGTTCCAGGCCTCGGTCGACCGGGCCGGTCGACCGCTGGCCCAACGATCTGATTTCTGACCGTTGGCGATCGACCGGGCCGGTTGATCGACAGCAGTCAGAACTGCTGACTGGGCTGTAACGGCTAGTTTTTTGAGAGGCCTATATAAGGAGGCTTTGTGGGACTGTTTTCAACAAGATTTGAGGAGAGTTTTAAACCTAGTTTTTCCCATCTATTTCAGAGTTTTCTCCACTAGTTTGAGAGCAAATATTTTAAATTAAAAGGGAAGTTTATCAAGAGTATTTTCAAAGTGATTTCTTGAGTTTTCCTCCACCAAATCTATCCTAGTTTTCTCACACAAACACTTGAGCTATCCATTGATATATTGATCCTATAGGAGTGTTATTGTGAGATTATTTTTAGGTGATCAAAGTGTTATGATCACCAAAGACTTCATCTTTGCTTTGAGGAGGCTGACGTGTGTGTTCGCGTTGTTTCGGGTTCTAGTGGGAACTCGGTGTTTGAGGTGCGGCCTCGGCGAGCTAGTGGGCTTGCGGTGTGTTCTTGCGGGAACGAGTGAAGGGATTAGAGAGTCCAAGGAGTTCAAGTGTGAACTCGCCTTGTAGGTGTTGCGGCACCGAGTGATCCGGTGGGATCGATTTTAGTGGAAATCCTTCATAGTGTTGAAGGCGGGGACGTAGAGCAAGTGTGCTCGAACCTCGAAACAAATCTCCCGTGTTTGCGATTGCTCTCTCTCTATCTCTTACTTGTTTATATCTTGCATGCTAAATATTGTCTTTATTTTATATGCTTGATATATTTGTGCTCTTATTGTTATATACTTAGGGATTGTTTGCTAACACTTGTATTCAACCAAGAGAACCAACGCGACACCTCAACTCTTATTTGGAGGAATCTTGAGGAGTTAGTCCAGAGCCCTTCACGGGAAATCCGGCTACACTCTTATGTTATACTTAGTGTTTAGTTTAAGAAGTTGTAGTTTGCATTAATGAGTTTTTAATTTTGCATTAATTGACCATTCGATTAGCTAGTCACCTATTCACCCCCTCTAGGTGATTACAATTGGTATCAGAGCCACGTGCTCTTAATTTGGGTCTAACAACTTAGAGTTAAAGATCCTCATTTTATAACTAATCACAATATTTGTACACACACACCATGGATTTCATGTCACCTCCCACCTTTGACATTCTTAACATCCAAACATGGAAGGTTAAGATGTCCTTATACCTCAAAGCCCTAAGTATTCATGTTTATTTTGTCACTACTAGAGATTCTTATTGTTTAAATGGTAAAAATATTGAGGCTAATGCAAAAGCCATTCATGTTTTGAAGAATACCCTAAATGATGAATATTTATCTAGGGTTGCTAATCTTGATTCGGCTTTTATAGTTTGGAACACCATCATCTCCCTCGGCGAACAAGAACAATATTATGCAGGGAGCGACTCGGATGTTGGAAGTGAAGCTTCCAATATATGCTACATGGTCCAAGGGGATAACCCCCTTGAGGTAAACACCGAATCCGAGCTAAAAGAGGATGTTGATATGTCCTATAATGAACTTAAATCTTTTTGTCAACAACTCCTAGAAAAGTATGAAATGCTTAAAAAGGATAATAAGAAAATGAAAAACAAATTTGATGCCTTGTTAAATGAAAAAGATTCTTTATAAGAGAAATTTGAAAATGTTTCTAAAGAAAATGAAAGTTTGAAAAATGAAAATATTTCCTTACTTTCTAAATTGAATGATTTGTGTGAAGGAAATAATGTTTTGAAAAATAAAGTTGTTTTGGTGGAAAAACAAAAAGAAGTTTCTTTAAATGAAAACACCTCTTTAAAAAGAGAAATTGTTGAAAAAGAAAAGGTTAATGTTTCTAAAAAGAAAAAGACTATTGATCATGCTTTTCATGCCACAACCATTGATAAAACTGAAGTTAATGTTTTGAAAAATAAAATAGATTGTTTGAGCTCAACTTTGAGCAAATGTGCATTTAACCATAAAATATTAGAATCCTTGTTTCAAAAGAAACAAGTTCTCCATGTTCATGCACAACACCCACATCATGCATATGCACACTTTGTACGTCATGATCACACTCATACACATATACATCCTAGAGTGTACAAGTGTACACATTGCGGCCGCAAAGGCTATTTAGCAAAATTTTGTTATGATAAGATAAATGCTTTAAATTTTGCTAATAAGAATGTTTGGGTTCCTTACAATGCTAACCCTCAAGGACCCAAAAGAAAATGGGTACCAAAATTCTCACCTTTTGTATTTGATGTAGGTGCGGGCTCTCACAAAACGTGAGAGGGATGGTGCCTTGGTGGTGGATGCACATGGACTTGATGGACATTGTTGACTGAGATTTACCTGCACACAAAATATAGTATTTTAGTTTTAAGAATAGGATGTGCAAGTTCTCAATTCTAATCCGCTGTAGCAAGGCTATGCGGGTCGTGATCCTCAGGGAGGGACTGCGATGGAAGCGTTAAGCAAGTTTCTCTAAAGTTTTTATTTTTATTAGTTAAGTTAGAAAGATAGCGGTATTTACAATGGTCGGAAAAAGAATATGGAGATGAGTTATGATTTAATCTACAAAAAGAAAAGAAAGAAAAGAAAAGAAAAGAATACTTACTTGAGTTTGGTTGAATAAAAACGTGAAAACCTTACATGTTCTACCTTGCTTAGGAGGCGTTCCACGAATAGATCATAAACTCGAGCTCAATCCCTGTGCACATTATATCGTCAAGCATATCAAGAACGAAGTGATGCATAGCTTGGAGGAGAACGTCTTCATGAACTATCGCTGGTTCTCACATAGCTTAGTTATACTTGCTTTTGGAATCCACTTGCATGTTCATCAACAACCACAAGAGATCACAGAGAAAAAGAAAGGAAACAAAAAGAAAAATAAAATATAAGAACAATGAACAAAAGAAAAATAATTACCTTTATTGCTTTAATCAATGGCAGAGAAGAGAAGATACATCGGTGTCACGCTCAACATAAGCCTCTCTCTCTCTTGAAAATAAAAAGAAAAACCTAACTACAACCTAGAAGAAGACTAAAACCTAGCTTTTTGGCCCTTGGCTCGCCTCTGGACGACCCTGTACGTTGCACTGCAGGGGGTATTTATAGGTGCAGAAGGCCGAAGAGTCCCGGATGAAGTTGCCCACGAAATCTGGTATTCAGATTCATCCAAAATGCCGCAAAATTGCGGCTTTTGCCGCAAAATTGCGGCAGTATAGTGGAGTCAGGCCACGCGCTTTGTCGCGTGGCTTCTCCTGGTCCGTCCATGTGGGCGCCTGCTTCTGAAAGTATGATCCTGGCTCTTCATATTGGGATTTCGAGATAACTTGATAATCAAGTTACCTAGATTTTGAATTCTCCCAATCTCTTTATAACGAATTTCCTTATCTCTGCACTCTTTTCATTCTCATCTGCAAGAGTTTAGGGTTGGGTAGAAGTCTATCCTTCCCTCATCTTTAATAATTGCAACTTTAGCCCTTGTATATTTGTAGTTTGACAATCTAATTTTTGCACTTTGACTCTTGGGCTTCAAATATGGGCTTGGATCTGGGCTTTTGGGCTTCATTAAGCTTTATTTATTATTAAAATAATAATTCGAGGCCTGCACACAATAAATTATAAATTATTAATAATTGTGCAGAATTAAATGAATAAATATGAAAATGTGATGGTAAATGTTATGATAAAAATGCACTTTTGACTACCAATCACACCCCCACACTTATCTTTTTGCTCGTCCTCGAGAAAAAACAAAGAAAAAGAAAAAGAAATGAAAAGTTAATCTAACCTAACTCACTTTCGTAGGAATCACGATTGCACTTAGCACGTGCAACAAGCCGTTAAACCTCTAGGTTACCCTAGAGGACGAGTGTTGTCTCGTGAGGGTTTTCAGCGGATTGCACCTACAAAATCCATAAAAAGAAAATATTTGAATTATTATTGAAGAGACTAAGTAGTCTATAAGTTTTAGGATCCTCATTTTTATTCATTCTTCAAACTTAGTCTTTATAAGGTTAATTGTTTTTCATTTTAGGTAAGAATTAAAATTGAATTTCTAATATAGTCTTTTTCGTTACCAAAAATCATATGCATCCTTATGTTTTTACTAGGAATTCCTTAACTTGGACTCTCATGCCTCTTTATTATATATATATATATTTTATTTATTTATTTTTTAATATGTATAACGCATCTAATTTTCTTTCGTGTAAGCATCAAGGCTTCTTGAGGCCCTCATACCTAACTAATTGATTATTAGATGTGTTAATACATATATTATATTTCTTAGTCTTCTTAGGCTTTCTAATCCACCCATGTAACGAACTTAAAGTCGATGACTCCCAAACCGTTGGCTTTAGGGCACCAGGTGAGAAAACACCCCGCGGACTCAAATTCGAGTGAACTAGGCCCCAAAACTAAGGACTTTATTTTATTTACTCACCTTTAGGCATGAATACTTATGCTTCTTGAGGCACATGTATTAGCTTAATTGGTGATTTTCTTTTTCTTTTTTTTTTTTTATGAGGCACAAGGTCTTTGTTTTAGAATCCTAGATATGCATTTGGTATGCATATTTCATTAAGGTAAAAATCAAGACTAATTACTTATTCAATTTCTCTCCTATACCTAAAAATTTAAACAATTTATTTATTTTGATCAAGTTTTTAGAAATCCTAATCACGATTTTCCTAATCCTTAAAACTAACTTAGATTTCTTTCAAAAGATAAGTCAAAATATTGTCCTTTTTATAAGTTTTTTTTTAGATTTTTTTTTTATTAGCAAATTTTGTTAGTGTCTACTTATGTTAGTATGTTAGTAAAGCCCAACACCCCCACACTTATCTTTTTGCTCGTCCTCGAGTAAAAACAAAGAAAAAGAAAAAGAAATGAAAAGTTAATCTAACCTAACTCACTTTCGTAGGAATCACGATTGCACTTAGCACGTGCAACAAGCCGTTAAACCTCTAGGTTACCCTAGAGGACGAGTGTTGTCTCGTGAGGGTTTCAGCGGATTGCACCCACAAAATCCATAAAAAGAAAATATTTGAATTATTATTGAAGAGACTAAGTAGTCTATAAGTTTTAGGATCCTCATTTTTATTCATTCTTCAAACTTAGTCTTTATAAGGTTAATTGTTTTTCATTTTAGGTAAGAATTAAAATTGAATTTCTAATATAGTCTTTTTCGTTACCAAAAATCATATGCATCCTTATGTTTTTACTAGGAATTCCTTAACTTGGACTCTCATGCCTCTTTATTATATATATATATATATATATTTTTATTTATTTATTTTTTAATATGTATAACGCATCTAATTTTCTTTCGTGTAAGCATCAAGGCTTCTTGAGGCCCTCATACCTAACTAATTGATTATTAGATGTGTTAATACATATATTATATTTCTTAGTCTTCTTAGGCTTTCTAATCCACCCATGTAACGAACTTAAAGTCGATGACTCCCAAACCGGTTGGCTTTAGGGCACCAGGTGAGAAAACACCCCGCGGACTCAAATTCGAGTGAACTAGGCCCCAAAACTAAGGACTTTATTTTATTTACTCACCTTTAGGCATGAATACTTATGCTTCTTGAGGCACATGTATTAGCTTAATTGGTGATTTTTTTTTTTTTATGAGGCACAAGGTCTTTGTCTTAGAATCCTAAATATGCATTTGGTATGCATATTTCATTAAGGTAAAAATCAAGACTAATTACTTATTCAATTTCTCTCCTATACCTAAAAATTTAAACAATTTATTTATTTTGACCAAGTTTTTAGAAATCCTAATCACGATTTTCCTAATCCTTAAAACTAACTTAGATTTCTTTCAAAAGATAAGTCAAAATATTGTCCTTTTTATAATTTTTTTTTTTAGATTTTTTTTTATTAGCAAATTTTGTTAGTGTCTACTTATGTTAGTATGTTAGTAAAGCCCACCCCCACACTTATCTCATGCATTGTCCTCAATGTATGAATGTATGCATATATGCATGAAACAGAACAAGGGAAGGCGGAAGTTACCTTAGGGTGGTGGTTCCGGAGGTGGTCTAATTGGTCCACGAAATGCGGCCCAATCAAGATAACAGATAATTGGTGGAACCCACCAGAAACTTTCCTTACATAATCCAATAAAATATATGTATAATCATTTTTTAGAATTTCCACCCCATCAAATTTCCAAATTTCATAATAAATTTCAGAGTTAATTGTCTCAACCTCCTTGTCCCAACATGGAGTATGAAAAGATGAAATTATTGACTTGGACATTATAGGTACGGGAACGAATACCGACTCAAGGAAGATGCTCAAATCAAGTAAGGGCTCAGGAGTCGGGCTAGGTTCAAGAATTGAGTCCAAGTCAAGAAATTGAAACTCAAGTCCACAATCTTCTTCCCACAATGGAATGTGACCTAATATGGGTGATATCTCTTTACTTCCAATATTAAGGAATTCTAGCTCATCGCCATACAATTCTTCAAAACTAAGGTCAACATCTTCCGTCAGAATTGTACAATCAGTTTCAGAAGTAAAGAGATTGTGAGAATCTAGGTCGCATATCTCATTGGGTTCAATGTAATAAAAAGAACTTGCCAATTTATCCATAGGATTTTCAAAATTGCACAATTGGTCAAGTTCAATATGATCATCTAAAATGGGTGATTCAATTTCATTATGAATTGGAATAGGATCTAATGTTGACTCGGGAAAAGTGAAATCAGGTGGAGACACTGGAGTCATTATTGGATCAGGAAATAAAATTGAATCATCGAGTGGAAGATCATGATCATATTCATGCTCAAGTTCTATTTCAGGAAAGGAAAAACTTGCCCAATTATTAACAATTGGAGTTTCGGCAAGTTCTAATGATGGCACTGAAATAGAATCTTGTTGTCCAAAGCAACTTGGTTCGTCGGCTCTAAAAGAGTGGTCAGTGATATCAGAATTAGCCGGACGGTGAGAACGTAAGGATTGAACCATCAAATCTATGTCATGCTCACGAGCTAATCTAGCCTGAGTCATGGCTTCAAGCTTCTTTTGTGATTGGGCTTGGAAAAAGGAAGTGTAATCGTGATGAAGTTGTGAGTCGGTGGACTCACGCATCATCATGTCTAAGATTGATGGTGGTTGTTGCTTGGACTCGTGCATACTTATCATTTCCCCGATAGATGGTAATCTATTCTGAATGGTGGGATCAGAGTATGAATTATTGAAAGAATGTGGACTAGATGGATATGAAGGACAATTTGGTTGAGAATTAAACTCAGGGGAATCGAAACCCCATGAACTCTGTGACGAGTTGAAATTATTATGGAAATTATAGTCATAAGATGGAGGGTGTGGGTTATATTCATTCGGAGAAGACCATTCCGGCACACTAGATTGGTCAAAATTATGATATGCCGAGTTGGTAATATCCGAAAAAAGAATTAGGTGTGTAATATGGATTAAAATTGGAAAAATTATTATAAGCCATATCACACAAACACAAACAAAGAAAACAAACAAATAAAAAAAAAAAAGAAAAATTCTAACCTAAGTTAGGGTAGACCTATGACCTAGACGACTCCTAACTGGTTAGACTGTCCACGGGAGGTAGGGTGCAGACTTTGACCACAAGTTAATCAGCCAAGTCAGGGCAAGAGTGGTGGGAGGTTTTCCGTCAAAGACGTTCCTTAATTAAATAACCACCAATCTTCGGGCTTTCGGCCCTCAATCCCTTCCTAGACACTGATTTGGCAAGAGTCAACTCCAGCACTGTTCCCCCTTAGGATAATCTCCTATTGAGTCCGAGATGTCCCTAGGGCCAACGTCTACTCTTTTTTAGTTAGGCTTGGGTTAGTGAGTGCTTGGATATGATTTTTGGGCTAAGGAAGGGTGATGAAATCCCCACCTTATCTTGTTAATGGGTTATGCCCTTAAGATGAATTAGTGCAAGTGTACAAGATAAGTAGATAAGATTCACTCAAAGCAGAAAATCAACCAAGAGATGAGTCCTATTCTACATGCAATGCGTACGTACCTTGCTCCAGTACTCTTCAACAGTAAAAATAAATGAATTGAAAAGACACGTGCTTAATATGCAAACGTCTAATCAATTTTTATCTTTAACAACAAATAGTTTACTGTTGAATTAATTAGCAGTAAGCAGGTATATCACAGAACAAAATAAACAGAGCAGTAAACAGAATTTACAATTTGCAGCAACCTGCAGAAAACCAAATTAGTAGTGAACTACTATTGCCGCAGAATTGCGGCTTTTGCCGCAGATCTGCGGCAAATATGTAGGCCCTGGTGCTCTGCCTTCGAGGGCAGAGGCACTGGGTTGCTGTATGTCCTTGATGCTGCTCTGTTTCTGTTTCCTGTTCTCCAAACCTGCAAACAGAAAAGAATAAAGAATTAGTTAAAAATTAAAATTTTATTTTAGAGATAAACTTACCGTCCCTCCCCGGCAACGGCGCCAATTGTTGACTGAGATTTACCTGCACACAAAATATAGTATTTTAGTTTTAAGAATAGGATGTGCAAGTTCTCAATTCTAATCCGCTGTAGCAAGGCTATGCGGGTCGTGATCCTCAGGGAGGGACTGCGATGGAAGCGTTAAGCAAGTTTCTCTAAAGTTTTTATTTTTATTAGTTAAGTTAGAAAGATAGCGGTATTTACAATGGTCGGAAAAAGAATATGGAGATGAGTTATGATTTAATCTACAAAAAGAAAAGAAAAGAAAAGAAAAGAAAAGAAAAGAATACTTACTTGAGTTTGGTTGAAGAAAAACGTGAAAACCTTACATGTTCTACCTTGCTTAGGAGGCGTTCCACGAAAGATCATAAACTCGAGCTCAATCCCTGTGCACATTATATCGTCAAGCATATCAAGAACGAAGTGATGCATAGCTTGGAGGAGAACGTCTTCATGAACTATCGCTGGTTCTCACATAGCTTAGTTATACTTGCTTTTGGAATCCACTTGCATGTTCATCAACAACCACAAGAGATCACAGAGAAAAAGAAAGGAAAACAAAAAGAAAAATAAAATATAAGAACAATGAACAAAAGAAAAATAATTACCTTTATTGCTTTAATCAATGGCAGAGAAGAGAAGATACATCGGTGTCACGCTCAACATAAGCCTCTCTCTCTCTTGAAAATAAAAAGAAAAACCTAACTACAACCTAGAAGAAGACTAAAACCTAGCTTTTTGGCCCTTGGCTCGCCTCTGGACGACCCTGTACGTTGCACTGCAGGGGGTATTTATAGGTGCAGAAGGCCGAAGAGTCCCGGATGAAGTTGCCCACGAAATCTGATATTCAGATTCATCTAAAATGCCGCAAAATTGCGGCTTTTGCCGCAAAATTGCGGCAGTATAGTGGAGTCAGGCCACGCGCTTTGTCGCGTGGCTTCTCCTGGTCCGTCCATGTGGGCGCCTGCTTCTGGAAGTATGATCCTGGCTCTTCATATTGGGATTTCGAAATAACTTGATAATCAAGTTACCTAGATTTTGAATTCTCCAATCTCTTTATAACGAATTTTCTTATCTCTGCACTCTTTTCATTCTCATCTGCAAGAGTTTAGGGTTGGGTAGAAGTCTATCCTTCCCTCATCTTTAATAATTGCAACTTTAGCCCTTGTATATTTGCACTTTGACAATCTAATTTTTGCACTTTGACTCTTGGGCTTCAAATATGGGCTTGGATCTGGGCTTTTGGGCTTCATTAAGCTTTATTTATTATTAAAATAATAATTCGAGGCCTGCACACAATAAATTATAAATTATTAATAATTGTGCAGAATTAAATGAATAAATATGAAAATGTGATGGTAAATGTTATGATAAAAATGCACTTTTGACTACCAATCAGACATACATTTGATGCACCGCTATCAAGGAGGTTTGGTGGGACAACCACCATGTTTTGGAGAATTAGAGCATAGTTTTTTGGTTTGGTAACTATTTCTAAACTCCTATTTTATTTACATGCCTTTTCATATATGATATTTTTAGCATGTTCATGTTTTATTTGTTTTGTGCTTCATGAGGTATATAACTTGTTTAAATGTAGTTTTTGTCAAAACTTGTGTATATACATGTACAAGTAGTGAGCGACATTTGATTCATATACGTTTGCACTTCATTGTTCATTTGTACTCACTATATGCACATGTATAGCCTAGTTTTGATGATTTCTTCATTTACACTTGTTTTGTCAATTTTTATGTTTTTCTTCATGTATATGTATTTTGTATTTCAAATCTAATAAATATACATGTATACCCCTTGAGTCATTTGCCTTCATGCAATTTATATATGGACTCTTTTTATGTTTGGGATATGTATGCATATTATTAGTTTTGGATAAAAACATACATATACCTAGAAGTTTGTTTTTTAAAAGATGAAAAATGAATTTTTATGATTTTTATCTTTATATGAAAAATAAATTTTCATGATTTTTATGATTTGTAATAAAATGTTATTCATGTTTGTTTTGAGCATAATTGACTATTTTCATGAAAAATGCTAATTACATGATTTTTATACACTCTCATTTTATTTGTTTATTCATGACTATGTTTCATGATCATTTTGAGCTTTATGGACTTTGAGTGTCGAATTTAGTGTATTTAGTATGTTTTATGATATACTTATGATTTGGTTTCATATTTTGAAGGATCTTTAACTACTTTTTCAAAAATTATTTTAACTAGTTATTTATTCTTCATTTGGTAGTGTTTTTCCTAAAAAAAAAATATTTTTTTCAAACTCTGTTTTTGAAAACCCCTACCAACCCCTTTATGGGCGGACGGATGGGCGAGTATGCCTTGTAAGCTTTATTGAAAATCTTTTATCTTGTGCATAAAAAGGGTGGTTTATTATGAGTTATATACTTGATTTACATCATATTTTCAATTGGTATCTCAATTGATTTTTTTGTATATACTCATATTTTCTATATATGTATGCTTCACATTTCAAATAATATCAATTTCTATTGGTATTTTCATTTTCATACATATATATGATTTGTTTGTGCTTAATTTAAAATTGGTTTACATGTTTAAAGCACAAAGTTTGTTTATGCTAAGCTTGAGTTAAACCTTTATTTTCAATTGGTATATGAATTAATATTTTAACAAGCTTAGGCATTATTTTTAAATTGGTATCTATTGATTTCAATTGGTATCCATATATTTCAATTGGTATCAATATGTTTAAATATTTCAATTACAATTAATTTGTTGATTTAAGAAATTAAAAATTTGTAATGTTTATTTATAATTGGTATATTAAATTTTTTTATTTTTATGATATCTTAAAATTTGATTTAAGAAGATCTCAAAATTTGTTTTATTGAGAAAATTAAAAATGTTTTGATATATATTGCCTATATGTAAGGGGAGCTTAACATCTCTTCTACATATAGATTCATTTGAGTGTATCTTATATTGAGGAGCTTGACAACTCTTCTTTATACGATACACGTGTGTAGGGGGAGCTTCACATCTCCTCTTATGCATTGCATATTATGCGTTATGTGAATTAGGGCTTGTCATCCCTTCTTCATGTAATGCATATATGTAGGGAAGTTAACTTAGCGTCTTCCTCTTCATGAATGTATATCGCATATATCTTTTATTGTTTTGTGTTTACTTTAACCCCTTTGTTGATGATTGATAAAAAAGGGTAGAAGTATTTAAGTATATATGCATGTTTTTCCTTACTTTATTCATAAAGGAGGGAGAAGGATTTATGTTTATGCATATATGTTTTGTTTTGCAACAAGGAGAAGAAAATTTGATGAGTTTTATGTTTGATTGGCATGTCTATCTCCTTATGTTTGCATTACTTTATGCACTTCATTGCCATATCTTATTATTTATTGTTATGCATGAGTTAAGGGGGAGCTTCTTTGAAGCTTAACTTTAATCCATGCATATATAACTCTATGAGTTTTGTCATCATCAAAAGAGGGAGATTGTTGGCCCAAAGACCCATCACTCTAGTTTTGATGATGATCAACTCATGTAGTTATAGTACTAATGATCTTGTGTTTAATTAGTCTCAGATTTATGATTAAGATCTTAGTTGGTGTTCAGCTTCAACAAAGGATTTAAAGTCAAGTTTTGGAGCTAGCACGGTTTGATTCAAGAGCCTATATATCAAGGCCACATCAAGTACTTAAGAGGAGTCTAGCTCTTTGGATCAAGTTTGAACTAAGTCAAGAAGGAGAAGAAGACTTCAAGTGAAGACCTTCAAGATCAAGACTTGAGTCTAGGTTTGTTTTAGTTAAGATTTTATTTTTAGTTAAAATGTAAAGGATAGAATAGTTGGTGGATTGCTCAAGTATACCATATACACTCACACACGAGATTTATTTGTATTTTCATAAAAGAGTTTTCACTTTGGAAAAGAGTTTTTATTTTGGAAAAATGGTTTTGGTTAAGAACTATAATCATATTTTAGTGCTTATTGTCAAAAACATAGATATTTCATCATTTATGTGTAGTGGATCATATCCATACACTCTATGCTTTAAAAGTGTGTAAAATATCTTGTTTTTGTATTTGGAGGAGTTTTAGATAAAAATCTATTTTAGAAAAATACGGTTTTTGTTTTATGCCAAAATTTCTAAGTTACAAAAATAGTTCAAAATGTTTGTAACATATCTTGATTTTACTCAAACATATTTTTATATCAAAGTATAATATTGAACCTATTTTTATAGATTTTTTTGTAAGTTTATGGGATTTTATTTAAGCTAAAAGACAACCTTTTTAATCCCTAAACTGTTCTGTCTGGCTTCTGCCGGTCGACCGGACTGGTCGACCGAGCTAGGAGTCGGTCGACCGGACTGGTCGACCGACGTGCACAAACATGCACGCCAGTTCTAGCTGGAGGGCCGGTCGACCAACCCGGTCGATCGCAGAGAGCTTCTGCTCTCTGGAAGCCCCGGTCGACCGGGTCGGTCGACCGACAGAGAGTGTCTGCTCTCTGTTCTAGGCCTCGGTCAACCGGGCCGATCGACCGCTGGCCCAACGGTCAGATTTCTAACTGTTGGCGGTCGACCAGGCCGGTCAACCGACAGCAGTCAGAACTGCTGACTGGGCTGTAACGGCTAGTTTTTTGAGAGGCCTATATAAGGAGGCTTTGTGGGACTGTTTTCAATAAGATTTGAGGAAACCTAGTTTTTCCCATCTATTTCAGAGTTTTCTCCACTAGTTTGAGAGCAAATATTTCCAATTAAAAGGGAAGTTTATCAAGAGTATTTTCAAAGTGATTTCTTGAGTTTTCCACCACAAAATCTATCCTAGTTTTCTCACACAAACACTTGAGCTATCCATTGATATATTCATCCTATAGGAGTGTTATTGTGAGATTGTTTTTAGGTGATCAAAGTGTTGTGATCACCAAAGACTTCATCTTTGCTTTGAGGAGGCGGACGTGTGTGTTCGCGTTATTTCGGGTTCTAGTGGGAACTCGCTGTTTGAGGTGCGGCCTCGGCGAGCTAGTGGGCTTGCGGTGTGTTCTTGAGGGAACGAGTGAAGGGACTAGAGAGTCCAAGGAGTTCAAGTGTGAACTCGCCTTGTAGGTGTTGCGGCACCGAGTGATCCGGTGGGATCGATTTTAGTGGAAATCCTTCATAGTGTTGAAGGCGGGGACGTAGAGCAAGTGTGCTCGAACCTCGAAACAAATCTCCCGTGTTTGCGATTGCTCTCTCTATCTCTTACTTGTTTATATCTTGCATGCTAAATATTGTCTTTATCTTTATATGCTTGATATATTTGTGCTCTTATTGTTATATGCTTAGGGATTGTTTGCTAACACTTGTATTCAACCAAGAGAGCCAACGCGGCACCTCAACTCTTATTTAGAGGAATCTTGAGGAGTTAGTCCAGAGCCTTTTACAAAAAATCCGACTACACTCTTGTGTTATACTTGGTGTTTAGTTTAAGAAGTTTTAGTTTGCATTAATAAGTTTTTAATTCCGCATTAATTGACCATTAGATTAGCTAGTCACCTATTCACCCCCCTAGGTGATTACAGAGGGGTGCCACTGCAGAGAGAGCTTTAGATTAAGTGTTTTTTCTTTTCATTGTAAGTTTTATTTTTTATTTTTTTAGGCTAGAGAGTTACATGATTAAAAGAGAGGAAGAGTTATTGTAGAGTGATACTATTGTAATCCTTTCTCAAAAAACTTATATTAAAGGTGACAATCAATAGAGGTTTTTCACTTTTCTTCATCGCACTCAATCTGGCCAATGACCGCGTTCAATGTATTTCTTTCTGCTACTTGCTTTACATTACTTTGCATAGAATCATGGTATATTTAATCTATAACAGAGGTAAATCTTCTTCCTTCATCTCTTTTCTATTTTTCTTTCTTAGATTAATTTAACAATTTTCAATCAACATTTTCTCTTCTTTTTCTTTGAACTCGTTTTTCTTTTCTTTTGAATAACAAAACCATCTTCTTCGGATTTCTCTTAACTTAGATTAGGTTTGACTATTTTTATTTTCTTCTAAACCTGAGGAGAGATATTAACTCGCTACTGTAAATTAAAAGAAAGAACTTATTTAATTGCTTCCATCGCAATCCCTCCCTGTGGATCACGACCCGTTAGCCTTAGGTTACACGGTAGTATTAAAGACCTAGCACCGTTCCTAAACTCTGTGTTTTCTGTGCAGGTTTTGCTCGATCATAATTTTGGCACCGTTACCGGGGAGCGACAATAAGTTTTCTTTTCTTTTTGATTTACTTTAATAATGTAACTCTTTTTCTTCTCTGTTTTGGTGTGCAGGGGCTGATTTCTGAAAATAAAGTGCTGCAGTAGACATATAGTATACCTGAGACTCTGCTCTAGAAAACAGAGTTCAGGGAACCCAACTTTTGCTGCGAAAACGCGGCAAAAGCCGTGTTGGCGTGACAAAGTGGGAAGGACCCTTAATCTGCTTTGTTGCAAGTTGCTTGAATTGTAACGTATAAATATATGCAGTGTTTAGTTTCTTAATTTAAATTACCTTGAACAATGTTCTAATCTCAACAGTAATATGGTCGTTTGTTAAATGGTAAAAAAAGGTTTAGACTCTGCATTCTAAGGCACCTATCTACTTTCATTTACATTTTATATTATGTTGAAGAGTGCTGGAGAAAAAGGTACTTCTGCATTGCATATACTTAGGAAACACACTTATATGTTGTATTACTTGGGCGTTATTTTTTGCTATATACTTGCAAAAATAATTTAAGAGCATATCCTTAAACAAGATAAGGTGGGAAAGCATTATCCTCTCTTAGCCCACAACCATCTCCTCACTCACTAACCCAGCCTAACTTAAAATTGAGTAGACGTTAGCCCTAGCGACATCTCGGACTCGATAGGCGATTGACCTAAGAGAGAAGTTGTTAAAAGTCGCTTTTGCCAAATTAGTGTCTAAGATTGGGGTTTGAGGGGTGAAAACTGAAGGATGGTGGTTTAGCATAATTAGGCCCGCTGCTATGGATACCTCCCACTAGTCTTACCCCTACCTGGCTGATTAACTTGCGGTCAGGTTCTGCAATATACCTCCGGTGGCCAGTCGATCAGTTAGGAGTCGTTTAGGTCTAAAAGTTTACCCTAACTTAGCCTAGATTTTTTTCTTTGTTTGTTTATCTGTTTGTTTTTATTTGATATCTTTGTGATATAGATTACAATTATAATTTTTCCAATACATCTAGTGATCCATACTTCAACCCAACCTCTTTCAATTCAGATATTACCAACCGGCATTACATAATTTAACCAACCAAGTTCGCTAGATTAGTCTTATCTGAATCAATATATGCCCCAATCCCCGTATTATGAAAACGAACGCGACTCACGTGTTTTTTGGTGATGAGGTCCGTGTTTGGGGTTGGAATCCCACTCTTGCGTCTGACTTGAGACTCGCGTCTGACTTGAGAATGATCATCGCGTATAGTGAGGTCCGCGTTGAAGACTTTGTCCTCAGTGATTTTTAAACCACCTACAATATATATGCGTGTAAATCATCCAAATACTCGAGGCCGCTTAGCTCACTCCTACTAATCCCATGGCGCATATGCACCCTATCCTGAGAAGTTTTTCTACACATACCTGGGTAAATCGTGAGAATAACATTACATTTGTATCATTTAGATAGTTCAATCTAGCACCATCTATTTACACGGTAACCACTTCAAGTACTGTTGTGCTTTTACAATCTATGATGCAAGATGTTTATTATATAATATTACTGATATAACTTTATTAATAAGCTTCCTTTCTAAACAATCAAATCAATTGCTTAAGATTTCTATTTCTAAAAGTTGGACTACAATTTTTGCAATATCTTTAAGTCCTAATTAGCAAATAGTAATCACATATCATTAATATACCTTAATCAAGAGATATATCCTAAAAAATTGACAACTTAATTTTAGTTATTACGTGCCACGCAACATGCAAGTTGGACAACCGGTACAACTTACAAGTAACGATGCGGCCCAAATATTCAAATTTATTGGAGGAAAATATATAAATAAGTTCAGTGTTTTGGAATATAAAAGAGAGGATGTACTTTTTGTAAAGTTGCAAAATCAATCGGTACAGGGAAAATCATCATTGATCAGCTCCGGAGCACGTGATCAGAGACAGGGCAACCCACGAAATCTGTTGGGATATTCTCACTCCCAGAAAGTATTCCCACCTTCGTCTATATATACCCCACCCACGCACCCGCACCGAGATCAGAGGGGAATGCTGTAAGAAAACCAGCATCTCTCCTTCGTCTTCTCTTCTCAACAAGCTTCGCCACTCACCGCCTTTAGCGTAGGTTGTAGAGGAAGGCAGCATCTTCAGAGCAAAGAGCAGCTGCTCGCCTCCAGATCTTTCCATTTCGAGGTAAATCCCTTCACTTTCTTGCTGAATCTAGGGTTTTTCATTTCTTGCATCTTTTCCCTTATTTTCTTGCGAGATTAGAGAAGCTGGTTTGGATCTTTTTTCTGACTTCATCAACTTCCATCTTGAATATTGCTTACTAGTGTTTTGAACTTTATACTCTTTACTGGATTTGTTGTATCTTAGCACTGCGAGATCAGCTACTCTCGATCTGCGTATTTCCTTTTGTGCATCAAGATCAGATGCTTTATTTAGTAGTTTCCCTTTGTGACCTCGAGAAAAACAAGCACTGCAGTAATTTTTCCTTTTTCTTTTTTCTTTTTTCTGTTCTTGTTTTAATTTATTATTCATTAGTACTGTTCTATTGAGCTATTATGGATTAGTTCTGGCAACAACAAAGAAAGCCAACAGTATTATAACACTACTTGAATCGTTTCCATCCTCGTGTTTGTTGTTCATCGATGGATTCTCAAGATATGGATTTCTGTTACTTGGTTCTGCATTTCATGTCCTGTCTTTATTCTTGCAGGATCGGTGCAAAGGTGTTTGCTGGGGTCCAGTTCCGAAACCCTAGAGACAAGATGGAGGCCAAATTTTGTAGGATATTTAACTGAATTAAAACATGCAATAAATATAATTTCTTGAATTCAATAAATTACTTGTCCTAAGCATGCAACTAAAATAAAGAATTAAAAGAAAGCTAAAGGCTGGCCTGGGGTGACGTAGTCGTGCAGACGCACTGCCCTAGAAGAAAGTTGGCCGGTCTCTCGTCCGGACCTTGAACGTGGCCTCCTCTTCTAGCGGTAAAAACTCCCCCGGTAGTACACCAGTACCCAACTCAGGACGATGAGTCAGGCCTCTGCTCAGATGGAGATTCGTTGCCCGTAAATAGAAAAAGGACGTCGGGAAAACAGCATAAACCGATTGCAGGAACACAGCTTCTTTCAACAGAATGTAAGAAATATATGGGAGAAAGAGAGCGGATTATTTCCGTTTCATGTAAAAGATACGTGCAGAACTAGGGTATTATAACCCTCTGCAGATCTTTCTGTTTGAAATAGCCCGAGAGAATCTGCGATCATGCGCGAGTGGTTACAAAGTGCAGATCCGATTCTCTTGAACGGGTCTAACTATTCCAGAAAAATCTCAACAGAATATTAAATAAAAAATAAAAAACAAAATGTAGTAGGTCCAACAAGCCCCTGAATCGAACTGCATTCGTGTCCGCAGGTCGTGGGCGCGCGCCACCCGCACCCGGCCCGGTTCGGTTCGGCGCGTGTGCGCGCGTGTAGGGATATGGCCCATGGCCCAACACTCATAACAATAGGCACGAGAGGTGTTGGTATATATACTACCTAACCTCCCATCTCCTATCCAATGTGGGACTAAACTCAAAGGCAAATAAGAGGGAAACTCAAGTTTTCCCTCCAACTCAAAACACATACAACAGTCCCCCCCAAAACTTGAGTTTCAGAGAGGATAAAACAAATCAATAATAAATGACAATCAAATCACCAGATCATAAAACACGAGTGAAATCGGGCAACATCATACTGAGAATTCGGGACAGGTGGACTACGCCTAGAACATTCCTTAGTGAATTCATCGCCATCTGAGAGACATAGTGGACTACGCCTGGAACTAGCCTCTTTTACCAGATATTGATAGAATACACACACAGTAAGTCTCCATCTATTGAGCGAGCGGGTTGAGCGTTAAAGGCCATGCTCACAATAACCGACTCATGAGAGTTTCTAGGGTCAGCCCTGCCCCCCCAACCGCGGCCATCACGGTTCCTCTCACGTAGGTAAGTCCTCCAAGGGTACTACAGCTGGATAGTATACCCTCTACACTACATGCGTTGGACTTATTAAGAGTTAAACTCATCCTTACCTAGCTGTATTATAAGAGCATCATCATCATTGAGAAGGGGTAGTAGCTACAATACTACATACATGATAAAATATATCCGGGTCGATGCTCCACACGAGTATCACCAGTCCAGCTTGTTCCTACCACATTAAACCTCTTTCATGGAATCAACTCCCAATCAAGTAGGTTGGGTTCCCGCTGTCGGTGAACTCTACTATGGGCTTAACCCCATCTCCCTCGATGATTCTAGGACCACACTCCTAGAAAGACCCTTAGTCAATGGGTCAGCAATATTCTTCTCGGACTTTACAAAGTCCAGAAGCACAACTTTGCCCAATAGACGCTGAACAGACTTAAGTCTGATTTGAATATGTCTGTTCATCTTCTTATTGGTATTATCTTGCTTTAGAATCTCAATGGTGGATCTTGAATCAGTATGAACTGAGATTGGAAGTATGGGTTTAGGCACGATAGAGAATTCAGATAAAAGATCCTTTAACCATTCAGCTTCAGAGCAAGTTGTATCCAGAGCAATGAGCTCGGACTCCATGGTGCTCCTGGCAATCACTATTTGTTTGCAGGATTTCTAGGACACAGCAGCACCACCGAACATGAATACATATCCGGTAGTAGACTTAACACTGTTAAAATCAGTGACCCAGTTGGCATCACTATAACCTTCCATAACATCAGGATATCCAGTGTAAGTCAGACAATAGCCAATTGTGCCTTTAAGATATCTGAAAACTCTCTCTGGTGCAGTCCAGTGTTCTCTACTAGGGTTACTAGTATATCTACTCAATCTACCTACTGCAGAAGAGATGTCAGCCTAGTCCTGTTAGAAATGTAGAGAAGTGAACCTATTAATTGAGAGTATTTCAGTTGAGACACAGGCTCACCCGTGTTTTTCTTCAAAGCAATTGAAGAATCATGGGTGTAGAAATTGGTTTAGAGTTATAAAAATCAAATTTATGAAGCATTCTTTCAATGCTATGAGCTAAACTCAAAGAAATTCCATTAGAGGTTTTGGATATTTTCATTCCCAATATCATATCAGCAGGACCTAGATCCTTCATATCAAAGTTTTGGGAAAGATAATCCTTTACTCTTTGGATTGCATCATGAGAAGTTCCAAGGATAAGAATATCATCTACATATAGACAAAGGATAATATACTCATTGCCAAAGTTCTTAGAATATATGCACTTGTCATGTTCATGGACAGTGAATCCAAATTGTGTAATAACTTTGTTAAACTTTTGATGCCATTGTTTAGGTGCTTGTTTAAGTCCATACAATGACTTCACAAGTTTGCACACTTTATTTTCTTGTCCCTTGGCAATGAATCCTTCAGGTTGGTCCATATAGATTTCTTCTTCAAGACCGCCATTCAGGAAAGCAGTCTTGACATCCATTTGGTGAATGAACATGTTATGAATTGATGCAAGTGCTAGAAGGATTCTGATAGAGGAGATCCTGGCAACAGGAGAATATGTGTCAAAGAAGTCAATACCCTTTTGTTGGGTGAAACCCTTGGCAACTAATCTGGCTTTGTATTTGTCGACAGTGCCATCGGGTCGGAGTTTCTTCTTGAAGATGCATTTACAACCTACAGGTTTGCATCCTGGAGGAAGATCAGTGAGAATCCAAGTGTTATTCTCCATTATAGACTTGATCTCACTGTCAATGGCTTCTTCCCAGAAAGGAGATTCGGAAGAATCCATTGCCTCCTTGAAGGAGCTAGGATCACCTTCCACAAGATAGGTAAAGAAATCTTCACCGAAAGATGTAAGAGTTCTTGTTCTTTTGCTCCTTCTAGGTTCAAAATCAGTTACAGAAGGAGAACTAGAAGAAGGGATATCAAAGGTAGAAGGAGTGCAAGAAGGATCACTAGGAATTCTAGACTTGAAAAGAAAGATATTTTCAAAGTAAACAGCATCCCTAGTTTCAATGATGGTGTTGTTGGATATTTCACTGATCTCAGAGTTAATCACTAGAAATCGGTTAACATTGCTAGCTAGTGCATACCCGATGAAGATAGCATCAACAGTCTTGGGGCCTATTTTCCTTTTCTTCGGTTCTGGTATTGAAACCTTAGCCAGGCAACCCCAAACCTTAAAGAATTGAATGTTAGGAGTTCTCCCTTTCCAATGTTCATATGGAGTAACATCGGAGTCTCTTTGGGGAATCCTATTGAGTATAAAACATGCAGAAAGGAAAGCTTCACCCCAAAGGTTGTCAGGTGCACCTGAGCTGAGTAACATGCAATTCACCATGTCCATCAGTGTTCTGTTTTTCCTTTCAGCTACACCGTTGGATTGAGGTGTGTAGGGAGCAGTTACCTCGTAAATAATGCCGTGTTCTTGGCAGAATTCTATCATATCATTTGAGGTATACTCCCCCCCACGATCAGATCTTAGAATTTTGATCTTCTTTTCGCGTTGGTTCTCAGCTTCGGCTTTATACACCTTAAACCTATCGAGGACTTCATCCTTAAATTTGAGAAGATAGGTGTGACAGAATTTGGAGTAGTCATCAATGAATGTCACAAAGTATCTTCTACCGCCTCGAGTGAGAACCCTGTTCGAGTCACACACATCACTATGAATAAGTTCGAGGGGTTTAGATGTCCTTGTGATAGAAGGAAATGATTTTCGGGTATTCTTACCCTGAACACAGATTTCACATCTAGAAGATGTGTCAAAAGAAGATTTAGGAATGAGATTCAAGTTAATCATTTTCTTGATAGAATTGAAGTTGACATGTCCCAGTCTTCCATGCCAGATATCACAAGACTCAATGTTCAAAGCAACAGGATTAGAAATTTTATTATCACAAGAATTTATTACATTGAGACGAAAAAGGCCATCACAAACAAAACCTTTTCCAATGAAGATATTAGACTTGGAGATTACAAGTTTATTAGAATCCTTGACAATCCTATAGCCAGCTCTAAGAAGTGAAGACTCGCTGATCAGATTTCTCCGAAGTGTGGGTACATGCAGGACGCCTTGAAGAGTCAGAATTTTTCCTGAGGTCATTCTGAGATCAATACGTCCAGTTCCCTTTATCTCTCTAGTGGAGTCATCTGCCAGGCTCACGCTTCCTCCACGTTGTTCCTGATAGGATTTAAACCAGGAGCGATCAGTACAGATGTGAATATTGGCTCCTGAGTCTAACCACCAGTCCGAGGAGAAGGTGATAGAGTTGACAATTGGAAGAGAAGAATCTAACCTAAAAGAGTTGGAGTCCAGTTCCACCATGTTGACCTTGTGCCCGCCATTTCCTCCATTTCCTCTTGGTTGAGCTTTGACAGGTTCTTTAATCCGGTTGAAACATTGAGGCGCCATGTGATTCGTTCTTCCACAGACGTAGCAGAATCTTCCATCAGTCTTCTGGCCAAAGGTTTTGGGTTTGAAGGAGGAAGATTGAGAAGATTTGAAAGAAGAAGAATTTGCATGGGGAGAAGAATGAAAATGATTGGGTTTTTTGAACTTCTTGCCCTTGGGATTCATAAATTTCCACTTAGGCTTATCCTCCACCAAGTTCACTTTAGCTTTCATTTCTGACTTGGCTTTAGAGTTTTGCCTATGCTGATCTTCTATGCGAATCGCTTTTAGGGCTTGAACAAGAGTTAGGTCACCTTGCTTGTGACGGAGGTCTCCAGCAAAGGTTGACCAGGAAGGAGGGAGTTTGTCAATAAGACAAGACACCTTGTAATCATCGGAGAATTGATTTCCTTTCGATTGAAGGTGTCGGATATAGTCTTGAAATTCATGAAGTTGATCATTGATAGGTTTACTATCGGTCATCATGAATTTATTGAAGGATGAGGAGGTGAATCTTTCGATTCCAGCATCATCGAGGCCATATTCATCCTCGAGAGCTGTCCATAGTTCTTTAGCACTCTTATATTCATAATAAATGTCATATAGACTATCAGAGAGTGCACTAAGAATTCTATGGAGACAATGGTAGTCAATTTCCTCAGGTTTCAAATAGATGTAGGAGGAAGGAGTTGTAGGAGGAGTTTCAACAGGAGAAGATCCAACAGATGAAGGTTTAGGAGAAGGTACAGGAATGGAGTCATCTATGGCTGATATGAGACCTAAAGTGGTTAACCAGTACTTCATCTGGTTTGCCCATCTCTTAAAGAATGTGCCGGAGAATTTCTCCGATTTGACACCCTTGAATGATCAGAGTTTGCCATAGTGACGGGATGTGCTACCTGAATTCTGTATTTCAAAATTACTTTAATAATGTCAGAATTTAGTTTATATTGGTAGCTTTTAGATTAGGGTTTGCAGAATAAAGTAATGTATAGTCTTTCTTTAATTATGTGCCAAATAATTCAAGTAAAATATAACAAGATACAAGATATAAACTTGTCCTTTTAATTTCCTAATTCAAAATTATAACAATAATGATTCTAAAGGTTATTTCAATTTTAAACTAATATACTTCTAAATTTCTAATCAATAAGTCCAATTAAAATTTCAGAAATGAACTAGCAGGAATTAATTAACAAAAGGCAATTAAACTATGCAATTATAAACTAGAAGGGATTAGATAATTGCAAGAATTTAGACAATTCTATTTTAGTTAACTAATATAGCAGAAATAAACAATTAATTAACTAATGAATGTATGTAAAATCTTGTAATATGAGTTTATAAATATGACAAGATTTAAATAATTTAATTATCTTATAAAAGATTTTCTTTTGTAACAAAAAATTAATAAGATGTTGTAATGAAACAAATGATTAAAGTTTGTAATGAAAAGAATTTGGCCTTATAATAATTACTAAATATAAAGTTGTAAAGAATAAAGTTATTCAGTTTTTCTTGGATCTTATATTGAAATATTTGGCCTTATAATAATTAGAACAAATAGATTTTGTTTTGCAAAAATAAAAGAGATTAAAGTTAGATCAGATTTAAGAAATCTTACAATAGGATAACTTAGAACAGTATGTTAAGATAAGATCTAATTAGTTTGGAAAGATTTAATATAATAATTTTGCAATGAAAACTTAATGAAAATATTTTCAGGATAAATGAAAATTTAATGCCATTCTTTTAAATAAATTAGTAAGAACTTATAAGATATGAACTTATAAGATAAAAGCTGCAAGAATGCAAATTTTCCTTTTAAGATTTTTTTTAAATAATTGTTTTAAATAATTATCTTTACTTGCAGGGACTGTTTTTATTTTAATTGCATGAAAATTATCAATTGCATGAAACATACAAGTAACTATATTGCATGAAATAATTCTCTAAATTTAATTGCAAGAATTATCAAACACCTTTCTTCTAAATTGTAGGATATTTAACTGAATTAAAACATGCAATAAATATAATTTCTTGAATTCAATAAATTACTTGTCCTAAGCATGCAACTAAAATAAAGAATTAAAAGAAAGCAAAAGGCTGGCCTGGGGTGACGTAGTCGTGCAGACGCACTGCCCTAGAAGAAAGTTGGCCGGTCTCTCGTCCGGACCTTGAACGTGGCCTCCTCTTCTAGCGGTAAAAACTCCCCCGGTAGTACACCAGCACCCAACTCAGGACGATGAGTCAAGCCTCTACTCAGATGGAGATTCGTTGCCCGTAAGTAGAAAAAGGACGTCGGGAAAACAGCATAAACCGATTGCAGGAACGCAGCTTCTTTCAGCAGAATGTAAGAAATATGTGGGAGAAAGAGAGCGGATTATTTCTGTTTCATGTAAAAGATACGTGCAGAACTAGGGTATTTATAACCCTCTGCAGATCTTTCTATTTGAAACAGCCCGAGAGAATCTGCGATCATGCGCAAGTGGTTACAACGTGCAGATCCGATTCTCTAGAACGGGTCCAACTATTCCCGAAAAATCTCAACAGAATTTTAAATAAAAAATAAAAAACAAAATGTAGCAGGTCCAACAAGCCCCTGAATCGAACTGCATTCGTGTCCGTAGGTCGTGGGCGCGCGCGCCACCCGCACCCGACCCGACCCGGTTCGTTTCGGCGCGTGTGCGCGCGTGTGGGGATGTGGCCCATGGCCCAACACTCATAACAATAGGCATGAGAGGTGTTGGTATATATACTACCTAACCTCCCATCTCCTATCCAATGTGGGACTAAACTCAAAGGCAAATAAGAGGGAAACTCAAGGTTTCCCTCCAACTCAAAACACATACAACAGTCCCCCCAAAACTTGAGTTTCAGAGAGGATAAAACAAATCAATAATAAATGACAATCAAATCACTAGATCATAAAACACGAGTGAAATCGGGCAACATCATACTATGAATTCGGGACAGGTGGACTACGCCTGGAACCTTCCTTAGTGAATTCATTGCCATCTGAGAGACATAGTGGACTACGCCTGGAACTAGCCTCTTTTACCAGATATTGATAGAATACACACACAGTAAGTCTCCATCTATTGAGCGAGCGGGTTGAGCGTTAAAGGCCATGCTCACAATAACCGACTTATGAGAGTTTCTAGGGTCAGCCCTGCCCCCCCAACCGCGGCCATCACGGTTCCTCTCACGTAGGTAAGTCCTCCAAGGGCACTACAGCTGGATAGTATACCCTCCACACTACATGCGTTGGACTTATTAAGAGTTAAACTCATCCTTACCTAGCTGTATTATAAGAGCATCGTCATCATAGAGAAGGGGTAGTAGCTACAATACTACATACATGATATAAATATATCCGGGTCGATGCTCCACACGTGTATCACCAGTCCAGCTTGTTCCTACCACATTAAACCTCTTTCATGGAATCAACTCCCAATCAAGTAGGTTGGTTCCCGCTGTCGGTGAACTCTACTATGGGCTTAACCCCATCTCCCTCGATGATTCTAGGACCACACTCCTAGAAAGACTCTTAGTCAATGGGTCAGCAATATTCTTCTCGGACTTTACAAAGTCCAGAAGCACAACTTTGCCCAATAGACTCTGAACAGACTTAAGTCTGATTTGAATATGTCTGTTCATCTTCTTATTGGTATTATCTTGCTTTAGAATCTCAATGGTGGATCTTGAATCAGTATGAACTGAGATTGGAAGTATGGGTTTAGGCATGATAGAGAATTCAGATAAAAGATCCTTTAACCATTCAGCTACAGAGCAAGTTGTATCCAGAGCAATGAGCTCGGACTCCATGGTGCTCCTGGCAATCACTGTTTGTTTGCAGGATTTCCAGGACACAGCAGCACCACCGAACATGAATACATATCCGGTAGTAGACTTAACACTGTTAGAATCAGTGACCCAGTTGGCATCACTATAACCTTCCATAACATCAGGATATCCAGTGTAAGTCAGACAATAGCCAATTGTGCCTTTAAGATATCTGAAAACTCTCTCTAGTGCAGTCCAGTGTTCTCTACAAGGGTTACTAGTATATCTAATCAATCTACCAACATGCAGATCCGATTCTCTTGAACGGGTCCAACTATTCCCGAAAAATCTCAACAGAATTTGAAATAAAAATTAAAAACAAAATGTAGCAGGTCCAACAAGCCCCTGAATCGAACTGCATTCGTGTCCGCAGGTCGTGGCGCGCGCCACCCGCACCCGGCCCGGTTCGGTTCGGCGCGGTGTGCGCGCGTGTGGGGATGTGGCTCATGGCCCAACACTCATAACAATAGGCATGACAGGTGTTGGTATATATACTACCTAACCTCCCATCTCCTATCCAATGTGAGACTAAACTAAATGGCAAATAAGAGGGAAACTCAAGTTTTCCCTCCAACTCAAAACACATACAACAAATTTTTGCATCGGTGGTCATGCCGCCAAAAGCAATGCGGTCCGCTCCTTTTCAACTTTCTCTTTCTCTAAGGTTTTTTGTCTTTTCTTTTTTCTTTTTTTTTCTTCCTTTTATTCGGTTTGGAATGGAAGCTTTGGACGACGGCTCTTTATTTGAGGCCACACTTTACTTAATTAATTGTTTTTGATTGAATACTTGACACAAATGATTTTCATAATCACTTCTGCATCCTAACAAGAACTAATTAATCTTCATTTAATCGATTAAATATTTTTCCTTGTCATGACAATAAGTTAGAATTTTATTTTCTGATATGTTTAGAAAATGATTTATGATGGACATTGCTATTATTATAATTTCATACATCTGTTATTTAGGGCATTATTTTAATGGTTTGTTTTCTATCTTTCTTTGTGTTTAAACTATATATGAGGAATAATTAGAATATTTCTTTCTTTGTGTTTAAACTATATATGAGGAATAATTAGAATTATCAGGTAAAATACTATTATTCGAAAATAAAAGGTTCGAAAATGAAAGGAGTCGATCACCATCGAAAGACCGTAAAAGGTCGGCTGGGGGCAGACAATTCTGTGCAGTGCGCCCCCACAAGCTGCGCCCTGCAGCAACAGTTGTTCGTTTTTTTTCTTTTTTTTTTCTTTTTTTTCTTTTTTTCTTTTTATTTTGTAGGGCTGTAAGAGTTGTGAAACCCTGGTAGTGGCCTGCAGGCTTAAATAAAACGAGAGGACGAAATTGAGAGCGTGGGTTTGGGCTAATTTTACTTTTTTTTTTCCCCTTTTGCTTTTCTGTTATAAAGCTTGGGGCCTGGGCTGTTTATATATACAGATATATTCACGATGAGTACTATTTGTGTTTAGATCTAAAAAAATAGGACTCATTCAATTTAAGTGAACGGCATATAAAACTCAACAATCATCCCCATTCACTTGAATCGAAGAGAAGCATCAGCAACAAGCGGGCTGGGTTTCTCAGCATCAATGATAAAAAGAGAAGATTTAATAGTGAGTCATTTTGTATATAAATTTTGATTCATGCCTTCCAAACAAAGCCAATGCCTCGCAACGGTTTCGGGCATTTTGGGTTTGGCACTGCGATCCGAGTCGATGCCTAGCAGTGCAAACATTATTCTTCTTCTTCTTCTTTCTTTTTTTGGGGATAATCAAGAGCCTGTTGGGCTGCGGACTTAAATAAAATGAGAAGATAAAATTGAGTGTGGGCTTGAGTCGGCATCTGTACCCGCGCGACTGCCCAATACCATCTCTGTTTTCCGTTTTCTTCCTTCTCTTAAATCTTGAAATAGAATCAAACCTTCTCTCCCTTCTAATTCTTGATTCGCATAATGAGAGGCACGAGTCCAGTGGTGGAGCCAGGACACCTCGAGGGCACAAAATTATATTCAACAATGTTACAATTATAAAAATATTTAATAATAACAGTAATACGTTTCTTTTGAAAAGACTAAGAGAAAGTATGGGACTCAAACTCAATCACTAATTTATTGCATAGTTGTTACAAAATAAAAAAACATCCCAAACTTGAAAGTCGAAACCTATAAATTATAGAAGCCTAAACACGATTTTAACTGAGCCATACTGAGTCCGACGTGGACGGCCTCGGCCCAATTCCTAGCCCCACCCATAATTGATATATATTACTTTAAAAATAAGAAAGTCCTCCTTTTTAGATTATTGTTTTCACCAGAATGAGATCATCTATCTTTGTCTCCCAATAAAATTCACTTTGTCCCCATCTATTTACTTACTTTTAAAATTCAGATAGTAAACTTTAAAAACACAACATAATCTCACCCAAAAAAAGAAAAAAGAAAAAGAACTCAATTACATATCACAATACATCCTAATCCTAATCCCCTAAATCAAATGAAATTGATACCACCACCATCAAACACCGCAGCCAGCAGCCCTACCAACACTTAGCCCACAAAAAGAAGAAATAGCTGAAGATGCTCCGACCAAAGGAGCGGGCAAAGGAATTTGCTCCTTGGCCATAGCCGAAGGCGAAGGGTTCGGAGATCGAGATAGAGTTAGCGGCAAGGACATCGGTGGCAGAGTCTTCTTCCCAATTGTAGTGGTCAAAATTATGACCCTTGCGGGAGATCGACACTTGTCATGGACGCACCAGATTCGTCTTTATCCAACAGATCTCTCTCGTCCACCTAGTCAACAGAGTGTTACTACAACTAAGCACATGTGGGAGAGAACTACGGAGTTGAACCGTAGTCCTCGCCAACCAGCATGATCCTCAAAGATCACAAGATTAAACAATTTAGTCCTAGCACATTATAGCCACACAACACACCGATTCTATTTGTAATTCTTTTAAATTAGAATGAACTATCTTTCTCTTTCGTGATTTTTCCTTACAGGTTCTCCCTTACTATGCACATTTACTCACAAGTATGTGCGTAAGAATAGGGATGACTAATGGGACGAATCGGGTGAATTTGTCCTGTTAGTCCAACGAATTGTTACAAGACGGGCTCTTCCTGTCTCATAACGAATCGAAGGAGACGAGTCAAAGCAGCGGGTAATGAATCAGGTATCTTACCTGGATTTGCCAACTCAGGTTGGATCCGTCTCAGATATTTTTATTATTTTTAATTTTGATGGTTTTAAAAAAATAACATAACAAGATAGGAGTCTTATCTAATCTTCCCATCACACGACTATATAATAAATAAATATAAATATATATAATATATATAATATATATAATATATATATTATATATATATATATATATATATATAAAAGGGGCTGAGAAAAATTTAATGCCAATCTTTTAAATAAATTAGTAAGAACTTATAAGATATGAACTTATAAGATAAAAAGCTGTAAGAATGCAAATTTTCCTTTAAGATTTTTTTTTAATAATTGTTTTAAATAATTATCTTTACTTGCAGGGACTGTTTTTATTTTAATTGCATGAAAATTATCAATTGCATGAAACAGACAAGTAACTATATTGCATGAAATAATTCTCTAAATTAATTGCAAGAATTATCAAACAACTTTCTTCTAGATTGTAGGATATTTAACTGAATTAAAACATGCAAAAATATAATTTCTTGAATTCAATAAATACTTGTCCTAAGCATGCAACTAAAATAAAGAATTAAAAGAAAGCAAAAGGCTGACCTGGGGTGACGTAGTCGTGCAGACGCACTACCTTAGAAGAAAGTTGGCCGGTCTCTCGTCCGGACCTTGAACGTGGCCTCATCTTCTAGCGGTAAAAAACTCTCCCGGTAGTACACCAGCACCCAACTCAGGACGATGAGTCAGGCCTCTGCTCAGATGGAGATTCTGAAAAACACCTAGAGGGGCGTTGAATAGGTGTAATTGCTAATCTAACAATCTTTTTAAAATGAGATGGATGAATGATGCAACGATCTCTCAAAACAAGACTAAGAGCCGAATACCCCGTGAGAGGTTCTGAACTCCTTCCTCCCAATTCCCCTTGAATGGGTTAGAGGTGCGCAATGCAACCTTGTTGTATGAGAATTGATCGACAAAATATCAATGAATGAATAATAGGCAATGATGAAGAGCACACAAGATATCACAAGTAGAGGAAGCAAAAATACTTGAAACAATAAGCAATAGAGAGCAATTGAAAGTAAAGCGAATAGAGAGAGCAAGAGCAAAAGACAATCGCAAACACAAGTATTTGTTTCGAGGTTCGAGCCACCGCTCTACTCCCCGCCTTCACCTCCGTGAAGGGTTTCCACTATCCACCGAGGACGCTTACAACGGTCTACCGAAGACCCGAGCACCGAGCTCCACCAATTACAATAACCTCTACCGAAGAGGTGTCTCCACAAGAACAAGAAGAAGGAACAAGTAGCCAAAGTGATCACAACAAGATCACTAAACTCTTTTACAAACTCTCACTCTTTTAACAACTTCCTTATAGAATGAGTAAGGGAATTTTGGCTCTAAGAAGTGTAGTGAGAAAACTCAGTTGTAGAGATGATTTTGCTGGAGAATATAACTAAAAAACTAGCTCAGAAAGAGTTGGAAATGAAGAGCTTAAACACTTTTCTTCTCTTTTGAAAACTATGAAAACTTGAGGATTTTTCTTGGTGTTTTGCAAGAGACTCTTCTCCTCTATTTATAGGGAGAAAAATAGGTAAAAACAATTATTTAATCTTATTTGACCTGAAAAAGATCTGTAAAACCCTCAAAAAGTCTGTCAAAACAAATTAAAAAGACAGATTTCAGAATTGCACAAAAGAGGAAAGAGCCGTTGGGGCTTTTGCAGGCTTGGCGGTCGACTGGGCCGGTCGGCCGCCAGCTCAGCTGGCAAAGAGCCGTTGGCTCGGGTCGACCGGTCCGGTCGACCGTCCTCTAAGAGAAAACATAATTTTCTTCGGGCGGTCGACCGGGGCGGTCGACCCAGAAAAACCCGAGAGCAACTGCTTACAGTCGGTCAACCCGGGCGGTCGGCCGACAGACGTGCACAAACGTGCACGTCCTGGCACTGGCGCGGTCGACCGTGCCGGTCGGCCGGTCAGCCTGAAACAGGAAAAACAGCAGGATTTTGAGGTTGGAAAATTTTGTAAAAAAATGTTTTAAAGAAAGAAAGTTAAGTAATATGCTGGAAAGAGTATACATACATGATCTAAACATGATATAAGTCTTGTAAAACTTGGAGTCATGTATAATTGTCAAGTCATGAGAAAAACTTAGAAACAAAAACTTGAAAACTTATATTGTTGAAAATGTGTGTGTATCCTAGAGCCAATTTCCAAAACTCAAACTTTAACAATCTAATTCTTACATTGGTTCTAAGTACTAAAAGTGCTTCAAGAGGGCTTTTCACCATGAGGTCTTCAACACTTGATTCTTGAGCCCAATTTGAGTGACTTGAGTCCAAAACATTTGCTTATAGGGAATAAACCTCTAGATGAGTTAGATCCCTGAAACACACTTAACCAATAAATAATATTAGTACAAATAACTAATATGTTTTGTAATCATCAAAACACATTAAACATGAGTGATTGTAACCTTGGGCCAACAATCTCCCCCTTTTTGATGATGACAAAACATATAGGTATTTAAACAAAAATTAAGAAGAGCTTGGAAAGCTCCCCTCAAATAATGCTATGCATCAATAATGCTATGAAAGGCTAAATACATAAGGCATTGGAAACACATAGTAATACACCATAAACAAACAAAACAACAAACAAACTTATACTTTTTCTCCCCCTTTTGTCATACATCAAAAAGGGTTAAACAAAACAAAAAAACAAAAGAGATTTTTCTTTAAGAATCCATAATGCAAACATTCAACTCACCACAAATAAAGGAAAATCTAGCATAATCTAATGGTTTAGTAAAAATATCGGCAAGTTGAAAATCGATAGAAACATAATCAATATCAATATCACCTTTCTCATAATGATCTCTAAGAAAGTGATACCTAATGTCAATATGTTTGGTTTTACTATGTTGATTTGCATTCTTTGTCATGTGAATTGTACTAGCTAGTTTATCACAAAATATTTTAACATGATCAAAGTGTAAATCATAGTCGAGGAGAGTATGTTTCATCCAAAGAACTTGTGCACAACAAGCTCCGGCTGCAACATACTCCGCCTCGGCGGTTGATAGGGCTACCGAATTTTGCTTTTTGGAAGACCAAGTATAAAGACAATTACCTAGGAATTGACATGTTCCACTGTGCTCTTCCTATCTACCCTACAACCCGCATAGTCGGCATCCGAAAAACTCTTCATATCAAATAGTCCGGTTTTCGGATACCACAAACCCATTTCAATATTTCCCTTAAGGTATTTAATAATGCGTTTTACCGCTACTAAATGAAACTCCTTAGGACATGATTGAAAACGAGTACAAAGACAAACGGAAAACATGATGTCAGCCTACTAGCCATCAAATACAATAAACTACCAATCATGCTACGATAAAGTTTAATGTCTACACTTTTACCTTGTTCATCCTTATCAAGCTTTGTGGTTGTTGCCATGGGAGTTTTGCTCACTTTAGCGCCTTCAAGTCTGAATCTCTTGATGAGTTCCTTTGTGTACTTGGCTTGATTGATGAAGATCCCATCCTTCCTTTGCTTGATTTGGAGTCCAAGGAAATAGTTGAGTTCCCCCATCATAGACATTTCAAATTCATCTTCATGCATGATTCAAAAGCTGGTAAAGGAAATTATTAGTAGAACCAAAAATAATATCATCTACATAAATTTGCACAATAAGAATGTCATTTTCTACATGTTTTGTAAACAAAGTGGTGTCAATTTTACCTTTCTAAAACCATTTGAAATCAAAAATGAAGAAAGTCTTTCATACCAAGCCCTAGGGGCTTGTTTAAACCATAAAGAGCTTTATCTAATTTAAACACAAAATTCGGATGTGTAGGATCAACAAACCGGGGGGTTGTTCAACATACACCTCCTCTTCAATAAAACCATTTAGAAAAGCACTTTTGACATCCATTTGAAATAGTTTAAAATCTTTATATGAGGCAAATGCTAGTGTCATCCGTATGGCTTCAAGCCGTGCTACGAGTGAAAGGTTTCTTCAAAATCGATTCCTTCGATTTGAGTGTAACCTTGGGCAACTAACCTAGCTTTATTCCTAATAACGTTTCCCGATTCATCCAACTTATTCTTAAAGATCCACTTAGTACCAATTGTTGGTCTATCGTGGGGCCTAGGAACAAGGTGCCAACTTGGTTGCGCTCAAATTGATTGAGTTCCTCTTGCATGGCTAGCAACCAATATGAATCGGCCTCGGCTTCGAGGACGTTCTTGGGTTCAATATGAGAAATAAATGCATAATGACCACAAAAATCATGAAGTTTAGAGCGAGTGGTTACCCCTTTTGATACTTCACCTATGACGAGGTCCTTGGGATGATGAGGATTGTATCTCCAATCCTTTGGGAGTTGTTGAGTAGGCTCACTTCAATTGATTGAATTTCATGTCCTTGAGCCTCTTCTACTTTAGCTTCACTTCCTTCATCATCCTTTGGCTTGTCTCCCATAGTAGGTGTATCCTCCAAGGTCACTTTCTCCAAGCCTTCATCCAAAGCATCTATTTCTACAACATTCTTAACAAACAAGTTAGATTCTTCAAACTAACATGTATAGATTCCTCAATAGTCAAAGATGATTATTGAAGATTCTATAAGCTTACTAGTATTAGAATAACCCACAAAAATTGCCTCATAAGCTTTAGCATCAAATTTTCCTAAATATATTTGTATTTAAAACAAAACATTTGCATCCAAAAACCTTGAAATATGAAACATTTGGTTTTCTAGAAAAGTACATTTCAAAAGAAGTCTTTGAAGTATTTTTACACAAGAAAACACGATTTGATATATAGCATGATGTATTTACGGCCTCGGCCCACAAATAATGTGGTAGACCATATTCACTTAGCATTGTCCTAGCCATCTCTTATAAAGTTCTATTTTCCGTTCAACTACTCAATTTTGTTGTGGAGTTCTAGGACAAGAAAGTTCATGCTTAATTCCATGTTCTTCACAAAAAGTGGTAAAGGGTAGGTTAATGAACACACCTCCTCTATCACTTCTTATTCTTAAAATTGAAGACTCTTTTTCCTTTTCAACTCTTTTCTTAAAAGATTGGAAATATGAAAATACTTGATTTTTGTGTTCAAGAAAGAAAACCCAAGTAAACCGTGAAAAGTCATCAACCAAAACAAATGCAAATATATTCCCACTTAGACTTTTGGTTTGTGTAGGGCCAAATAGATCCATATGAATTAGCTCCAAAGGACGTGGTGATGTCATGATATCCTTAATTGACTTGAAAGAAGACTTAGTTTGTTTCCCAAATTGACATGCGTTACAAACTCAGTCCTTTTCAAAACTCAAACAAGGAATACCTTTCACCATTTCCTTTGTGTTTAACCTAGATATATGGTCAAAAGAAATATGCCCTAATCTTCATGCCACAACCAAGAGTCATCATCGAGGGCTTTTTAAACAAGTAATATTACAAGACATATTTGACATATCTATCATATAAACATTACTTTCACGAAACGGAAAACACACAAGTATTAGAAAATTCTATCAATTACTTTACAAGCTACATTATCAAAAACTACATCAAAACCTTTATCACAAAGTTGACTAACACTCAAGAGGTTATGCTTGAGGCCATCAACTAAAACAACATTCTCAATTAAAGGGGATGTGCCGAGTTTTACATTACCAATACCGATGATTTTACCCTTGGCATCATCTCCGAAGGTGACGGTGCCACCTTCATGGTATCTTGATAGGGTTGCAAAGTTGTTGATGTCCCAAGTCATGTGCTTGAGCAACCACTATCAAGATACCACAATCCTCTACGTCTTTGGGTCTTGGATGGTACCTACATCATTTAACAAAATAGTTGACTTTGGTACCCAAATTCTTGGGTCCTTGAAAGTTAGTGTTCAAACCCAAACATTATGACAAGATGCACTTAATCTATCATAGCAAAAATTAGCTAAGTGCCCTTTCCGCCCACAATGTGAACATGAGAACACTCTTCCATACATAAATGCATGATGTGTGTGTGGAGTGTGAGCATGTCTTGGGGTTTGCCACGATGTAAAGGTTGGTGGTATGAACATGAGCATGAACATGGTAAACATTTCTTAGGGGCTGTTTCTTAGGAAACATAGCCTCCATTTTCTTCTTATCAAACTCACAATTTTTAAAACAATTCCTAATGAGTCTATTCTTTCTTTAAGCATGGTAATTCATTTGAGTCAATTAGTGGGGACTTGCCTTTACAAGAAATTTATTTGTCAAAATCTTTTTGGGTGGAAACAAGAGTGGAAAGTAATTCATCTTTTTCTTTAGAAATTTAAAAACTTGATGATTGAGAGATTCATTTTCCTTTTTCATTTTTAAATACTTTTTCTTAAGAAAATCATAGTTATGTGATAATTCCACAAAAGCTTCTCCTAACTCATCCATGGAAAGTTCATCATTTGGAGAAGTGGAAGGGGTTACCTTGCTTGTGCTTTCATTGGCCATGAAGCACATGTTGGGGGTGTCGATTTCCTCCTCGGATTCGCTCTCGGAATCCCATGTAGCTTTCATTGCCTTCTTCTTGTAGGGCTTCTTGGAGGTGGAAGGCTTTACTTTATCAGGACACTCCGCCACTATGTGTCCCGGCCTTTGACAATTGAAGCAAATAATCTTCCTTTCTTCTTTACCTCCTTGCCATCTCCTTCTTCCTTGAAATTTAGCCTTGTTGTACATCCTCCGGACGTTCTTCACAAGAAGTGAGAGCTCTTCGTCTTCTTCTTCTTCTTCATCGTCTTCGTCGGAGTGTGTGGATTGACTTTTGAAGGCTATAGTCTTCTTCTTGGAAGGAGCCATGTCCTCCCTTACTTTCCTCTCCATCTCATGGGTTTGAGGTTCCCAATGAGACCAATTAGCTCCATCTCTCCTTATCATTGAGTTCCTTCAAGGTGGTTGCTTTTACTTCCCATGAAGGAGGAAGAGCCAGATGATCTTTCTAACTCTTTGATCGTTGTCGATAGCATCACCTAGAGAAGAAAGTCCATTAGTGATCTTTGAAATCTTTGTAACCATATCATCTATGGTTTCATTTTCTTGCATGCAAAAATTCTCATATTGGGACCGAAGAAGGTCTATTTTAGCCCTCTTCACTTGTGAATTCCCCTACGTGTAACTAGCAAATGTGTCCAAATTTCATATGCGGACTTGCAATGAATAACTCTAGCTATATCATCATCATTAAGGGCTTGAAGAAGTGCATAGTGAGCCCTAGCATTGGCATCAAATTCTTTGGTCTCTATTTGGACCAAGTGGATTCATCACCGGGGGTGCACTAAAGGGTTTGGTCACGGCTTTGCAACTCGATTACCTAGAGATTGCAAGAAAACGGTCATCTTAACTTCCATATGGGAAAGTTAAGTCCATCAAACTTAGGGGGTGTCTTAATACCATCGACCATCTTTACTAAGTGAGAATGAATGAAATGATTAGCAATATTAGGATCTCTCTAGGGTTGTTAAGCCAAGAGCCTAGTAACCAAGCTCTGATACCAATTGAAAAACACCTAGAGGGGGGGGGGTGAATAGGTGTAATTGCTAATCTAACAATCTTTTTAAAATGAGATGGATGAATGATGCAACGATCTCTCAAAACAAGACTAAGAGCCGAATATCCCGTGAGAGGTTCTGAACTCCTTCATCCCAATCCCCTTGAATGGGTTGAGGTGCGCAATGCAACCTTGTTGTATGAGAATTGATCGACAAAAATATCAATGAATGAATAATAGGCAATGATGAAGAGCACACAAGATATCACAAGTAGAGGAAGCAAAAATACTTGAAACAATAAGCAATAGAGAGCAATTGAAAGTAAAGCGAAATAGAGAGCAAGAGCAAAAGACAATCGCAAACACAAGTATTTGTTTCGAGGTTCGAGCCACCGCTCTACTCCCGCCTTCACCTCCGTGAAGGGTTTCCACTATCCACCGAGGACGCTTACAACGTTCTACCGAAGACCCGAGCACCGAGCTCCACCAATTACAATAACCTCTACCGAAGAGGTGTCTCCATAAGAATAAGAAGAAGGAACAAGTAGCCAAAGTGATCACAACAAGATCACTAAACTCTTTTACAAACTCTCACTTTTAAACAACTTCCTTATAGAAATGAGTAAGGGAATTTGGCTCTAAGAAGTGTAGAGAGAAAACTCAGTTGTAGAGATGATTTTTGCTTGAGAACACAACTGAAAAACTAGCTCAAGAAAGAGTTAGAAATGAAGAGCTTAAACACTTTTCTTCTCTTTGAAAACTATGAAAACTTGAGGATTTTTCTTGGTGTTTGCAAGAGACTCTTCTCTCTATTTATAGGGAGAAAAAATAGGTTAAAAACAATTTATTTTAATCTTATTTGACCTGAAAAAGATCTGTAAAACCTGAAAAAGTCTGCCAAAACAGATTAAAAAGACAGATTTCAGAATTGCACAAAAGGGAAAGAGCCGTTGGGCTTTTGCAGGCTTGGCGGTCGACCGGGCCGGTCGGCCGCCAGCTCAGCTGGCAAAGAGCCGTTGGCTCGGGTCGACCGGTCCGGTCGACGTCCTCTAAGAGAAAACATAGTTTTTTCGGGCGGTCGACAGGGGCGGTCGACCCAGAAAACCCGAGAGCAACTGCTTACAGTCGGTCGACCCGGGCGGTCGGCTGACAGACGTGCACAAACGTGCACGTCCTGGCACTGGCGACGGTCGACCGTGCCGGTGCCGGTCAGCCTGAAACAGGAAAAACAGCAGGATTTTGAGGTTGGAAAATTTTGTAAAAAAATGTTTTAAAGAAAGAAAGTTAAGTAATATGCTTGGAAGAGTATACATATATGACCTAAACATGATATAAGTCTTTGTAAAACTTGGAGTCATGTATAATTGTCAAGTCATGAGAAAAACTTAGAAACAAAAACTTGAAAACTTGTATTGTAAAAATGTGTGTGTGTATCCTAGAGCCAATTTCCAAAACTCAAACTTAACAATCTAATTCTTACATTGGTTCTAAGTACTACAAGTGCTTCAAGAGGGCTTTTCACCATGAGATCTCAACACTTGATTCTTGAGCCAATTTGAGTTGACTTGAGTCCAAAACATTTGCTTATAGGGAATAAACCTTCTAGATGAGTTAGATCCCTGAAAAACACACTTAAACAAAATAAACAATATTAGTACAAATAACTATATGTTTTGTAATCATCAAAACACACTAAACATGGGTGATTGTAACCTTGGGTCGTTGCCCGTAAGTAGAAAAAGGACGTCAAGAAAACAGCATAAACCGATTGCAGTAACACAGCTTTTTTAGCAGAATGTAAGAAATATGTGGGAGAAAGAGAGCGGATTATTTCTGTTTCATGTAAAAGATACGTGCAGAACTAGGATATATAACCCTCTGCAGATCTCTGTTGAAACAGCCCGAGAGAATCTGCGATCATGCGCGAGTGGTTACAAAGTGCAGATCCGATTCTCTTGAACGGGTCCAACTATTCCCGAAAAATCTCAACAGAATTTTAAATAAAAAATAAAAAAACAAATGTAGCAGGTCCAACAAGCCCTGAATCGAACTGCATTCGTGTCCAGATCAGGACGTGGGCGCGCGCCACCCGCACCCAGCCCGGCGGTTCGGTCGGCGCGTGTGCGCACGTGTGGGGATGTGGCCCATGGGCCAACACTCATAACAATAGGCATGAGAGGTGTTGTATATATACTACCTAACTCCCATCTCTATCCAATGTGGGACTAAATTCAAAGGCAAATAAAGTGGGAAACTCAAGTTTTCCCTCCAACTCAAAACACATACAACAGTCCCCCCCAAAACTTGAGTTTCAGAGAGGATAAAAACAAATCAATAATAAATGACAATCAAATCACCAGATCATAAAACACGAGTGAAATCGGCAACATCATACTGTGAATTCGGGACAGGTGGACTACGCCTGGAACCTTCCTTAGTGAATTCATCGCCATCTGAGAGACATAGTGACTACGCCTAGAACTAGCTCTTTTACCAGATATTGATAGAATAACACACATTAAGTCTCATCTATTGAGCGAGCGGGTTGAGCGTTAAGGCCATGCTCACAATAACGACTCATGAGAGTTTCTAGGGTCAGTCCCTGCCCCCCCAACCGCGGCCATCACGGTTCCTCTCACGTAGGTAAGTCCTCCAAGGGTACTACAGCTGGATAGTATACCCTCTACACTACATGCGTTGGACTTATTAAGAGTTAAAACTCATCTTTACCTAGCTGTATTATAAGAGCATCGTCATCATAGAGAAGGGGTAGTAGCTACAATACTACATACATGATATAAATATATCCGGGTCGATGCTCCACACGAGTATCACCAGTCCAGCTTGTTCCTACCACATATAACCTCTTTCATGGAATCAACTCCCAATCAAGTAGGTTGGGGTTCCCGCTATCGGTGAACTCTACTATGGGCTTAACCCCATCTCCCTCGATGATTCTAGGAACACACTCCTAGAAAGACCCTTAGTCAATGGGTCAGCAATATTCTTCTCGGACTTTACAAAGTCCAGAAGCACAACTTTGCCCAATAGACGCTGACAGACTTAAGTCTGATTTGAATATGTCTGTTCATCTTTTATTGGTATTATCTTGCTTTAGAATCTCAATGGTGGATCTTGAATCAGTATGAACTGAGATTAGAAGTATGGTTTAGGCACGATAGAGAATTCAGATAAAAGATCCTTTAACCTTTCAGCTTCAGAGCAAGTTGTATCCAGAGCAATGAGCCGGACTCCATGGTGCTCCTGGCAATCACTGTTTTTTGCAGGATTTCCAGGGAAAAACAGCACCACCGAATATGAATACATATCCGGTAGTAGACTTAACACTGTTAGAATCAGTGACCCAGTTGGCCTCACTATAACCTTCCATAGCATCAGGATATCCAGTGTAAGTCAGACAATAGCCAATTGTGCCTTAAGATATCTGAAAACTCTCTCTAGTGCAGTCAATGTTCTCTACTAGGGTTACTAGTATATCTACTCAATCTACCTACTGCATAAGAGATGTCAGGCCTAGTCCTGTTGGAAATGTAGAGAAGTGAACATATTAATTGAGAGTATTAATCTACTCAATCTACCAACGTGCAGATCCGATTCTCTTGAACGGGTCCAACTATTTCCGAAAAATCTCAACAGAATTTTAAATAAAAAATAAAAAACAAAAGTAGCAGGTCCAACAAGCCCCTAAATCGAACTGCATTCGTGTCGCAGGTCGTGGGCACGCGCCACCCACACCCGGCCGGTTCGGTTCGGCGCGTGTGCGCGTGTGTGGGGATGTGGCCCATGGCCCAACACTCATAACAATTGGCATGAGAGGTGTTGGTATATATATTACCTAACCTCCCATCTCCTATCCAAGTGGGACTAAACTCAATGGCAAATAAGAGGGAAACTCAAGTTTTCCCTCCAACTCAAAACACATTCAACAAATTTGCGTCGGTGGTCATGCCGCCAAAAGCAATGCGGTTCGCTCCTTTTCAACTTTCTCTTTCTCTCAGTTTTTTTGTCTTTTCTTTTTTCTTTTTTTTTCTTCCTTTTATTCGGTTTGGAATGAAGCTTTGGACGACGGCTCTTTATTTGAGGCCACACTTACTTAATTAATTGTTTTTGATGAATACTGATACAAATGATTTTATAAATCACTTCTGCATCCTAACAAGAACTAATTAATCTTCATTTAATCGATTAAATTATTTTTCCTTTTCATGACGATAAGTTAGAATTTTATTTTTTGATATGTTTAGAAAATGATTTATGATGGACATTCTATTATTATAATTTTCATACATCTGTTATTTAGGGCATTATTTTAATGGTT